>JAUZSZ010000115.1:23600369-23611371 GCA_034780575.1 Labeobarbus marequensis | reverse complement strand
ATAGATAGATAGATAGATAGATAGATAGATAGATAGATAGATAGATAGATAGATAGATAGATAAGATGGAGTTGGGAAGTTGTAAGTTGTTGCAGAGCCCTGTAAAATAATATTTAAAGCTGATTCTGGAAATGATCTTCATTTGTTCCCTTGAAACCAACTCTTAATTGAACAATCTGTAAGCTGTCTCAAGTTTAGTCTTGGTCAGATTCTTCCAAGATTAACGTTCCAAAGAAAAACGCTGATGAACCATCTCAAAGATATAGAAATAATCATGCACGGCCCCAAAGTGTCTCATTACTGTGTACATGATTTTATCTTCAACCGAGCAATTATTGTGTTTAAAACAAAGCCACTTTAAAAGACATGCGTACATAACAGAAGAACACAGGCAGCTCTCACCACAGCGCTACTGTTATCACCACGGCCAAAATCTGGAAGCAAACCAGACTCAAACACAGTGATTCAGCATTTTTCATTACTTACAAAACATATTTACCAGGTTTAAGAAAACAACAACAAACTCACACTGAGGTAAGCGCTGTGTGGTTTGAGTTAAATGTTTTACCCACAGTAATGTGCCTTGCGTTATCTTACAAACTATCTGTACTGGTCTATTTAGTGACAATGCTGCTATCTGAAACATGATCATATAGACAACTCCCACTGCCTCTCTCTTTCTCTTCTCTATCTCTCCGGTTGTGATATCACTCCATGAGCATGCCAGCTCTAGTCAAGAACTCTGTCTTGTGTAAATCGTGCCTTTCTTTAAAAAAAAAAATGTAATCTAATTTTTGCCCAAAACAGCATTCCTGTGAGCTCAGGTGACTGTTGCCCTACACTAATGACCATATATTAAAATTCTTTCACAAAGAAAAATATGCTAACATGCTCAGAGTTGATTTGCTGAGAAGTGACATGTTCATTAATGATTTTAGACTCACTGATTTTCTGATATGATTAATGAATTTAATCATAGACTTGCTGCTGATAAAAAGAAGAAACTTAAACCAACCTTGTCAGGTGGCTGGTTTTTGCCACTTTTCAGCTAGAGCAACATGATAGATAGATAGATAGATAGATAGATAGATAGATAGATAGATAGATAGATAGATAGATAGATAGATAGATAGATAGACATTGATTCCTTTTAAACTCCGCAATGCATGGACTTCTTGCAGCCTCGTCTGCATGCCATGAAGTAAAACACACTACGTCCTATAAATACGACACCATCAGTTAAGCGTGTAACTGTACACTCCGCGCGCGAGAGACACGCACCAGCCGCCGCTCTCGCAGCCAAACGCGCGCCGTAACCGGAGATGCTCTACTCATCATCTCTACGATTAACGCCAGTGACCACCGTGACACTGAGCTCTCCTCTTTCCACCGAGTCAAACATTTGCTTTCCAATGAGTGTTTAAAGTGTAGGCTACCAGTTGCTGTTATTAAGACCAAGTAGCCGAAGGCTATGTTCACTTGTGCGTCTTGACCATCTGCTGGAAACAAGTTTTGGATCAAGGTGGTTTCTAGCTGGTCTAAACTGGTTGTTAGCTGGTACAAGCTAGCAGACCATCTTGGCTCGACAACAAACCAATCTTAAGGTGGTCAGGTTATCTTAAAGTGGAAATATCAACCAGTTTGGACTATAGCCTTATACTTAATAATAATCTTAGACTAGATAATCATTTCCACAGATTCCACCTTAAGATGGATAATATGTAATATGCTCTAGCAAGAAATCGTTAACATAAACGGGGCTTTGATTTGATACTTCCCAAATGTCATATAGCCTAATGTGCTTTCAATTAGGAAAAGCTATATGGTTACGATTAACACACTTATAAGTTTAGCTACTTGCTTTCTTCATAATTTTTTTTAAAGTAAAATCAAAGTTACAACTAGCAGTGTTAAGTTTTGACACCCTTCGAGTTCAAATTCGAGTTCAAACTCGTAAAATCGAGCATGCATTTTTCCACAATGTAGCCTATATAAAGATAACTGTGTAGAAAATGCCCACAAAAAGGGTTTGTTTGTTTATTTGTTGAAAGGCTGATGAAAGAGGGTATCGGTGAACACCTACCGGCCAGGCGAAGTGAAAGGGGATGATAACGGTCCCGAGGTCATTGGCCTTGTTTGGGTTTCCATTGAATCCTTTCAACTGAAACGTATTCCCTCCGACCACGCTCGAGCTTCCAGTGCCGTACGTACATAAGCCAGATGTGGTGACCTCCACTTGGTATTCCTTTAGACACGCTCTCAAGTACGTGTCACATTCATCCTGGTCGCACAACCCGTTTTGCGCGCTCCGTGCGCCGTCACAGCAGTTTCCATTCGCGAGCTCACCCCTTTCATTCTCCACGCTGATCAGCTGGAGCTCCAAATAACCCGACGACTGGCACAACTAAAAATAACATAAACAGCAGTTAAATACGAAATGCAAAATTTGGCTTTGTAAAACTGCACGGAATAATTTGTCTTGCTCCCATTAAAATACAAGACCGAACATGCAGCAGAACACAATATAGCGGATACAGTGCACTGATTACATTTGTGTTAAAGGAGTGATCTCATGGTTATACAGGTATTGCAAACATACCAATCAAATGCCCTTGCAGCAAATATGAATAAACATGTTTGTGCAATAATGAAATATGCACTTTATTTAGGCAATGCTTAAAGTTTCGATGTACATGCATTACAGTGCACGCGGACTGGTTTTAAAACGCCTTTAAAGTTTAAGGATCACATGATTCCACTGACAGCAGGATAATTCTATTAGGACAAGAATCCCAAAATCTAATTTGACCAAAATGAATGAGTTTCAGATCGGTGTAAATCGGTTGTTTAATCTATGACTTTACAACTAGTGAAGAAAAAGGTGGACTTAAAAAGGCATAAGGAAGTTTAACTCACCTCAGTCCAAAACGTCAAAATTAAGAACACTACTGAGAAACAAGCTTCAAAATAGTTATGCATGACTCCTATGAAGTTAATACGACATGATTAAAAAAAGAAAACACTCATATGCATCATTATCCACAAAAATCCAGCCATTCAAAGTGATTCCTTTCTCCGCGAGACCTCCAGAAGATGAGATGAAAGTCGCACACATACATCCACTCGCTCCTCCAGCGCGCTGCTCTCATTATATCAGTCAACTACTAGCCGTCTGAACAGGCTTGATTGACAGTTCAATACACCATTAGCAAGCCACCAGTTGTAGTAGAACGTCTGCGTCAGCCAATCGCACAGTCAGAGGGCGGAGCCTTCCTATAAATTATAGATCTGACAGGCTTATTGACTTAGTTTGTAGAGCAAAGAAAAAAGATTTTAAAACGACAAGAAAAACTAGTATTTAAGAATTTTAACTTTTCACAATAGAAATTATTTTCGATTCTAAAATATTTGACAATTGAATGGTTTTATAATTACTGGTAGAAGTATGTTGACGTTCTGTAAACGATTATTGCACAATAAGTTTTTATTTTTATTTTTTGTGGGGTTTTTTTTGTGTGTGTGTATATATATATATATTTTTTTTTTAGTATTTTGCCCTGTTTTTACTCTTTCACAATCCAAATCTACACTCATGTCAAGACACGGGTGAATGATTGTGGGTAACAGATATAGAGCGCCCTCTAGTGATCGATTACTGGCCTATTTGAGTTAAAGGTACTGTATTATTAGGCTTCCTCCTGAAAACTTCAATAAAAATACTGTCATTCACTCTTTGGCCTCATGTAGTCCTGACTTTTTCTACGCTTTATTAATTTATTTTTGTTTTTTCGTTGCTGATGTTTTTAGTTCAACATAATCCAAAAAGGGTATTTTCGAAAGTTCCCTGACAAATAGCCTACATGCTGAACAACAACTTGCAAAGACTTTTGAAGTGATCAACAATTTGAAATCATCATAAAACAGACTAATCAAGTTTTTGAGATAATCTCGTGAATTTAGTAAAAACCAAACATGTCTGTTTGTGTATGTTTACATTAAGCACTTGTCCATATCACTCTCACATCTCTTTATTATTTGAAGTCTTTATTGTGCCTGCGTGGGAATGTTGTTGTTTTTTTGTTTGATTTTTGGTGGTCAAAGGCTTCCCACCCCTCAGCCATGATACCAGACCTGAACTTTTGCTCTTTAGTGAAACCAGAACTAAAAGAGTTTGTTAATAATAGACTAAACCAGACGATATCACAGATTTACTGTATAGCTGTGTCACGTCCTGCTTTTTGTTAATGTCTTTCTATGTCTGTCTCTACTCTCGCTCTCTCATTCATTAGGAAATGGGTGACGCTATAGTGCTAATCTAGCCGTCAGACTCCATCCTGCGTTCCTCTAGTGCCGGTCCACAGCCAGAATAAAGAGGGGATGTCAGCCCGAGAGGTGCATGCAGAGGAATGAGATGTTAACAATGCTTGCTGCACTCTGAGGATGTGACACACTGTGGCTGTGATAGAAAGAAAGGCACCTGCATTCTGTTGCGCTCATGCATGTACAGACTGGGGAGAGGGTGGGAAACTTGGAAATATTTTGCACATGGAATAATATCTACACCACAGAATGACACGTTATTTGAGTCTAAGGGTATGACTAATTGAAGTGTTGTTGTTGTCATCGTCACCATGTAGCTCTATTATAACAGCTGAGGTTTGGCCTGCAGTCAAAATATACAATTGTAGTTTTGATACAGTGTTCTTGATTGATTTGTTTGGTTGCAGGATAAGATAAAAGATTACAGCTCTGTCTGTTAACATAAGAGATTAGCTCACATATGAAATAACATTTTTACATGCAGTGACCCTAAAAAGCCTGTATCTTATTTTATAATATCTTAATTTTGAAGGCTTTTAACTTCCATGATAATATGCTGAGAAACCTGTTGTACACAATTTACTACATGCCTTCTGCCATCGTATTAACAATTCATACTTTTTTTAGTAAGTAAATGGACTTATATCATTCCTAAAATGTGTCCACGTGTTATATAATGTTTTTATATATCATTGATTTACATTACAAACTATCAGAATTTAATCTTTTTGTTATATACTGATGTTTCAAATATGATATAAAACATTTAACAGTTCTATATTTTGTCTAAAGGTTTTATAAACGGTTCCATTTCAATAGACCTTTTTCACATTTCCGGGTCTCTCAGCAGCAGAAGCCATCATAGTTGGGTAAACTCAGAGCAGCAGTGAATGGGAGAGTACCACAAATATATTTTTTGCATTCTCATGTGCTCAAATAACAAAAGAAAAACTCCACAATAGTGTTTTCATGATTTTCAAAAAAAAAAGGGAAAAAATGAGAGACTGATTATCCAGAAGAGAGAACGATGTCAAATTTATCGTCCCTCCCAAAGATGCTGCTTTAGAAACACCCTTGCATTAGCATTAACAATTTTTTTTAATTTGTTGCAAAGGTGTTATAAATGTACATTTTTTACAAAATTAAAATATAAAAAAACTTTACGATGCTGATGACCGTTGAAACGTG
This sequence comes from Labeobarbus marequensis, assembly GCA_034780575.1. Taxonomy (NCBI): domain Eukaryota; kingdom Metazoa; phylum Chordata; class Actinopteri; order Cypriniformes; family Cyprinidae; genus Labeobarbus; species Labeobarbus marequensis. The sequence goes on along the minus strand of JAUZSZ010000115.1, from coordinate 23,605,863 downwards.
TCATCACAGTCTTGTGAAAAGGGTTCATATGAGATATTTTTTTAAATTATTATTTGTTGTCAATATGTCAGGGTTTACCAGGTTAACCCCAAATCTATGGCCACCATAAATGCATTCACTCTGTCTTCATCACATTCTCTCTCCTTCCACTTGAAGAAGCAGAGAGAAACAGAGGTGCAGCATGCAGGTGTGTCATTGGGAGGTGTGAAATTCTGTCGCAGGTTTATAAATGTCAGTGATGGAGTGTGAGAGTACTTAACCTCTGACTTCAAGTCAGACTTCAATTACAGCTAATGCCAATTCCCTCAGTGTGTGCACTCTACGCCTCTTTTAGGGTCACTGAAGGGTGTGACATTTCAATGAGTTGACCTGAATATGTCATCTTCAGAAGAGCCACTTACAGCTCACCTCAGCTTGCCCTGTTCTGATTGATATCTGAAAACTGATTTTAGTTCCTAAAAGGGGTGACTGCAATCCCTTTGCTTACTCTTGAGTTTTTACATTTTGTTTTTGTTCACAGCTGTGGGTTACGCTCTCATAGAAAAAGCAGGACATATCTTGAATTGTACTTACCTGTTGTGTACACTCACAGAAAATATTTGTCTTATGTCTTTCAAAATCATACACGGATGATTCACAAATTCTGCGTTTTTGGGTTCCACTGTGCTGCTTTTTCATGATTTTAGTAAGCATGTGTATATAAAGGTGTTGCGCAGCATCTCGCTTATGACCGTCGCGTGAAGTTTATCAATGTCAGTTATGAAACAGCGGACCAATCGGAAGACGGCGGAGGCCGGACAAGAATCATGAGCGTTTGTTTCTCATGGTTTAAACAAAACAAAGCAAAACAAAACAAACAAACAAAAAAATAAATAAATAAAAATAAAAATAAAATAAAAATAAAATAAAATAGATAGAAATATAATGTACAGGCTTTATAGCGCTTTTATGGTAGCCTACTTTTTTGTCCTTTTTAGAGCTTGACAGCCCTTGTCCCCAACCGCTTGTATGGAGCTTTGTTCCACATTTTGTATTCAACTGAAGAAAGAAAGTCAAAATATCCTTTCAAAAAAAGAGCTGAAGTATGTAAGTGTCATAGAAATACCGTATAGGCTATCTTTATCGGATTTCAAACTGCCAAACAATCCACTAATAAACTTTGATACAGCTTGTAGGCATATTAACCTAATTTTATTTTAATGGTTATTTCTGCGACTACTGGCACCACTGCACCAAACAAAATTGCGAGCAAATATTTGTTGGGACAAACAGGTAGTCCAGTACCATACATACTCCAGTAGCCTAGTTGAATTGGTCAAAATGAATTAACTAAAAAAAAAGTTTTTTTGTCGCACATATCCAGTCTGAGACTATAAACCACTGGTAATTAAACAGCTATGTGACCCCACCACGGTACATAGGCCAGTTTTTGAAGCCCAGCTGTGGTTTTGATCCAGGCTTCTGGGAAAAGATGCCATGGCAGAGTATAGGTCTGCAGCCCATGAGGGTTAACCTCAGACGGGTATGTGCGTGCCTAGCAGTGGGTGGATATGTAGAGGATGGAGCTGTTATCAGCTCAGTCAGCTGTGCCAATCATTCATTGCATTAGTGTGCTGTAAGAGAGGGAGGAGTACATACACACACACGCACGCACACATAATGAGACATTGTTATGCTTATATACAGTGCTGAATAGAAGGAGATAGGCAGGGCAGGTTAAGCATGGATTATGTGTTTCTCAGAGAAATCCCTAAGGACCCTTTGTGTGTGACTGTGACCTTCTACACATGAAAATATTCTCTAATATGTGTTTGTTTAATATATTACATACATAAAACATTCCTTCAATTTGACTAGGACTTTTTACTGTTTTTGTCGCTCTGACAGTCTGTGTTTGCACATACAAAACAGAAGGTCTGTACATTAGTGGTGAAGATTTCATCCACTAGGGGCCTCAGCAAACTTCCAAGAGGGTCGGAGGATGATTAATTTAAATTAATAAACTATTATCAATGTATTAATATAATATAACTTCATTCTAAATTAAAATGCTAAAAACACATTAAATTCACGTCTTCGAATATTCTGTCGACTCTTTCTGCAGGTTACATCGCCAGTAGGTGGCGTCTAGAGGCGGACAGTAGTGAAGTATTTTTACTCTGCTTCAAAAGTACTTTTCAAGTGTCTGTACTTTATCAGAGTGTTTTTCTTTAGAAAGCTTTACTTCACAACATTCCAAAGCCTAAAATTGAACGCTTTACTTCACTACATTTCATATTAAATATCATTTAATACTTAATTACATTGGAAATCTATTACTTTCTTACTTTTACTCAAGTAAAATTAATTCAAAGATTTACTTGAGTACGAGAAAGTACTACATTTGTCCTAATGTTCTTAATATTAAAGGTAAAACGAACAACAACTTTTATTTATGAAATGTACTGCAGTAAAAAAGTATGACATTATGCTTTGGAACGTAGTGAAGTAAAGTTTTCCAAAGAAAAACACTCTGATAAACCACAGATACTTACTTGAGTAAAGTAAAAATACTTCACTACTGTATCTAGTGACTTTAATCAGTTCTTCAATCATTTATTTAATAAATTTGTTTAAAAACAGGTTCAATCAAGAGTGAAACAATTTATTCAATCATTTACATGCAGTTTGTTAAAAAACACAGACACTGTGTCCAAATATGCCTACTTCCATACGATATAGCAGCCCGTGTGAAAATAGAACACCAAAAAAAATTTGGGCTGTCTGAATTCATAGTGTTTGAAAAACAGCAGTTGAAAAGTACCTGGATTACCTACTACTTCTGATTTTGGACGCAGAACAAATAAAGACCAAAGTGGCTTTTCTTGTGTGAGTCATTAAATTATACACTCAAATGATTAGTTTAAAAAGCTGATTCATTCTTTCTGTTATGTGTTGCTCTGGATGTCAGTTCTGCTTTGGTTTCTCTTGAAAAATAGACAAAGAACATCCAACTTAATCTCATATGTGATTTCATGTGATTTCTAAGGAAAACACAATTTTTAGAAAAAATGTAGGAGCATGATGGTCCAGCCCTAAACCTAATTGTCAGAATGTACAAAAAAGTATGAATGAGATTGTATGAACTCATACCAGTTAAGTATTACGAAATGACATGAGAATGTGTTGCAATATCAGATTTGAAATGTTGCTGTTGGTTTAAATATCAGTGATTTTTTTTTCTTACTCATATAAAATAGCTTAACTATCTTAATAAATAGACTGCTCATTTTTCCAGAAAACCTTATACCGAATTAAGTTCCTCTTCAGCCTTACCGTGTTGTTCAAAGGCACGTACTTTCACTTATTACCTGATGCTTGAACATGTTTTTCTCTCTTGTTAAGACATGTTAAGGTTTTCTTTAATGACTTCTTGCACACTCCTCTGTGTCCTCATGTTTTTTCGAACAGGAACAAGAGAACTGTTGGAAATGTTCTTGGGCAGGGAAAGATCCTGTGCAATTGTGTTTCACACACAGAGGTATTTTTCTGTATGAGGTAACATTTCCTGTGATAGAGAGAGAATGAGAGAAAAAAGAGGAGAAAATGATTGAGAGACTGCATTGTAGCAAAATCTATCAAAGGTAGGCCTACTACACGATCTGGGGGAATCAAGGGGAATTCCACAGACATTCCATTCTGTTCCAAACACTTCACAGCTCAGTTTAGCAGCACAGGAAAACACACAGAGTCAAGGTCATATCACTCTCCCTCTTCCACGGTAAATCTCAGCCTGTACAATCCCATGCCAAATCGACATTCCAAGTTTTTGCATGAATGATACTAATTCCTGAACCTTGACACGATGTTGGAGGGCATATCTTTATATGTGGGGGCAATAATCCTTTCATGTGCATGATTCTGGTGTTAATTTTCCTGGAAAAGGAGACAGAGAGCGTCAAAGAGGAGGAAAGTCTGGCCTCTACATGTCAAGAAGACTACAAAGTGCACACTCACATTTGCCCTAATGCCAAAAATAATGCCTGGGCAGATCTTATCAGTCAAAGCAGAACAGAAGAGAGGAAAACTCCAGTCAAACAAGAGAAGAGGAGAATGGTACTCATCTTTGTTTACTGTAAGCACAGAACACTCAAGAATTCTCCGAGGGCTCTTTGTGACATCACAACTCCGAGTTCTGGATTCGGTTCTAAATGGAGTCAACTTTGTTGACAGTTAAGAGTTTAAAGAGCCTGATCTGTTTGTCTTTGACACCTCAGATCTTTGGCGCTGCTCAGATTCACGGTGGTTTGTATTTCAGGAGCTCCCAAGAGCATCATGTCTCTCGGAAGATAAACATGCCGGTCTGTGATTGATCATTTTCTGATTGTTCTCATATGAACTGATAATGTGGCAGCTTAGTGGCATCATGCCAAAAGAACGCTGTGATGTCATGATTGAAATGACCTACCTTGCTAACAGTTCATGGAGGGTCAATTTCTTCAGTGCTCCAAGCATGATCCATAAAGAAATTATTTAAAGAATCTGGCATGGAAGAACTTTTTAAAGCTTTGACCTGAATCCCTGTGAATAGTGTAAACCAGGACTCATCACCCTACATCACCACTTAATCTCCCTGATGCTCTTGTGTTTGAATGGTAGTAAACCCACAGCTGTGTTCCGACATGCAGCGAAAAGCCTTCCCAAAAGTGAGGAAACTGTTATAGCAGCAAAATGATGGTTTCAGGATCACGGTTTTGAATTAAAATGTTCAACAAGCACGAATGGGTGTGGTGTCAGGAGTCCACACACTTTCTGTGAATGTATACTGGAAAACATATTGATGTTTTGATATAAATATCATAAATGCACCATTCATCCGGAAGATATAATATGATGTGCCTTGCTTTCATCGCACCTTTTTAAAAACACTGTGACTGCTTAATAGGTCATTTGTTTCTACATTTCTTGTTCTATTAATCTGTTCTATTCGTTGCTCATCTATTCATATAAAACAGTGTTTCTCATTTAGTTTTATTTGGAGACCCAAATTTCCACATCAATTCAAAATGTCAACATAAATGTCTTAAATAAACAGGAAATATTTATTTGGAATATTACATTTTCATTAACATATATAGGCTGAAGAGAAGAATTAGCATAAATGCATGTCATTTACTAGGAGAGCACATGGAACACACCCTGGGCCAATAATCTATCACTTATAATTTGATTTAATGCACATCCTTTGAAATAAACATAAATATGAAAGAGTGTTTTCTGTTTTCTTTTAAAAGATAGTAAGCCTTATTTTCATCATCGTATACCAAGCATGATTACACGCTTACTGTCATTTTATTATTTGCATTTAGTATTGCTTTTTCCCTGTTGCCCATCTATCAGAACAGCCCTGTGAAAACTACAATTTGAGAACCACTAATATAAACCAATATGTTTTTTTTATTATTATTGTCCAGGGCTTTGCAGGGGATCATTTGCTTTTCTTTTAGGCTGATAG
>JAUZSZ010000115.1:23551674-23562530 GCA_034780575.1 Labeobarbus marequensis | reverse complement strand
GGGCTGGATTTGTTCAAGTCTTTCAGAACATCGTAGTTTATTTTAGTGGAGATGCGTTTCTGCTCCAACATCTTTTCGATGGCTTCGTCTGCAGTGCTGGCATTGATGGGCTCACGCCTCCGTCCCTTCTTTCTAGGCTTTGAGACGACATAAAAATAAGAAGGTAAACACATGAACATTTGAGACCCTGACAACTGCACCTGCATTTATGAAGTGCCTTTTTACCTTCCGCTCTTTATATGTACCCTCCTCCTTTTCTTTTGCTATTCTTTCCTCCTTTTCTGAAGAAAAACAAGTGTTTATTTTAACAAAAGTGTTCCAAACTCAATTTAAATGAATCGGTCATGGGTAAAATGAACAAATTGGAAATTTCAATCTCTTCCACCTTTCTGTTCTCTGAGGTAGTCTGCATTTTGAAGCATCCACAATTCAGTCTTCACCTTAACTTCCTTCTCATTAAGGATATACTAAGAGAAAAAAAAGAGAAACACAATATATAATCCCTTACGTCATGGTGGACGAGCTGAAGAGTGTAGATTGCAACATATCTAATTCAACTCTATTCTAATGCAGTCCCATTATTCAGTTTTGGATGTGAAATCCCATCTCAGATTTCAGCTTTATAGAACCACAATGATGCTGATTTTCTCAACGGACAAGACTTCAAACATGAGCTTATGTAACTCTGTATTTGCTTTCAAAGAAAATTACCATGTCGTTACCATAGTGAGGTCAAAACTCACCCGATCGATCTCATCCTCGTCGATACCGCTCACGTCTAGCTCACCGTCTTCTGCCTCCACATCTGATGGAGAAAAACAAAGACTGTTCCAAAATATTTAGGATTTTATTTGTAGACATAAGAACATCACAAGTCTGAATAAATTTGTGCACAGACACTTCCATGTTTAATTATCATATGGTCATATTAATTTTTTTTTTTCAAAATTATAACAAACCACAACATTAAAAAAAAACACAAAACAAAACACAAAAAAAATAAAATAAAATATAAAAAATAAAATAAAATAAAATACTGTTGTGAATCTCATTCAGACTGCTTTGGCTAAAGAAAAACAAAAAGAGTCTTGCTTTGTGTTTTCTCCACATAATTAAAGTGTATTCAATGTTCACTTTCCTAAGGAGAAACACATGCTGATTATGCATAATAAAAGCTTCAGCATTTATATTTTTGCTGCCATTCAGAAAACAGTTCTCTGAGCCAGTTGTTCAATTAAGTTGGTGGATATATACAGAAAATCCCACTGCAGTCCAACCTTAAAACCTTCACATAAAATGCCCCTCAGCAAACCCACGTGGTAAAATAAACTCGAATACATGCATGTTTCTCTGTGGTTTCTGCCCTGTAGCAAATTTTACTGGATAGTCCACTGGGGCTGCTGGGATCATTATAACAGTGGCTCTACAGTAGCAACTTCCAGGGTTATTCTCCCTCTGCCTTCCATCTTTTTCCTTGTTTCCAGGTCCAGTTCCTCCCTTTCCCCAACTTTACTCTTTTCTTTCTGCCTGGAGATTACTGGCTATGCTTCAGAAGTTTGCTTCATAGAGCATCCCCCTCTCTCTCTCATGTGTTGTATTGGGGATGGGGTTAGGAGGAAAAAGCACAGAAAGAGAGGGAAATTCTGGTTTTCTCGCTTCTGAACGGGGGGCCCTCAATGCCAGCAGATCCCGTGAGTCGAGAAACCTGACCTCCTCTCACATCTGAACACGCACAGACAAAACACATTCAAACCAACACACAAAGAGAGTCCTCCAATACCGCACATCAAAACACACTCTGCCATGAGTCACATGTGTGTGATGTGGTGAGAGCGTGAATAGCAGGGATTAGTTACAACAGGTGAAATAAAACCACACCAGAGAGAGACTACCAGTTGCAGCTTGATTCAAGAAAAGAGTATATGAATAAAGAGAGCCAAACTGAAATAAAACCAGCAGTGCTGTGTTTGTCTTTCCCATTAGGCCTAACTTTGTGTTCATGCTGAAATGTTGTTTTTTGTCCCGTCTGTTTTCAATTACTTAGGACATACCCGGCTGTGTGTAGCTGGCAAGGAAATGCATTTTGACTAAAAATAGCATTTAAAGTGTTCACATGCGCAACCTCACTACCTGAAGACATATGCATATGCATGAGTGTTTGACAGCAGCTGCTTGTCAGTCAGACAGCACTTAGGGACTTATACTGCTAAATATACCTGTAGAAAACTGGTAGTGTTACTTTTTGTTCAGTAACGACTTAGTAATGAGTACTGCCACTTAAAAGGATAGTTCATCCAATAATGAAAATTCTGTCCTCATTTCCTCCCCCTCATGTTAATCCAAAAACAGTACTGGTTTTTCTTTAGTGTCTTTTGCTTGCAATTACAATTAATGGGGACTGAAGGATTTAAACTTCAAAAAAGTAAATGTAGTCAATACAACTCATGCACTATATTTCAAGTCTTCAAGTAACATAATATTAATAGTAATATGATGCTGAATCTTAAGTCAGCATGAAACCAAAATTGCAATCATCTTTTCTTCATTACTGTAATGCATTTCTGAGTGATGCACTCAATTTGTTTTAATAAACACTGCAACACTCCATAAAAACATAAAATTGTCAATTTCGATTTCATTATGACAGTAGTCAACATTAATTCTAGAACTGAATCAATCCAATTTGTGAATTAATTTTTCACACCGTTTTGTGAACCAGATTAATTGATTCAATTAAAAGATCTGATATAAAAGAACAATATATTCACACAGTGGACTAGAGAGCGGGGTTAAGATTTTAAATGAATAGACTAATTTCAGTCCATTCTTGCAGAAAATTATTGTACAACTTTAAATATAGCTGCATGGTTGCTTTTATGGTGTTTTTCCAAGTTGTTTTTTTTAAACGTTTTTCAGAAACCATTCAAAAAAAGGTCTGAATATAATCTCCAAAATTTATAATTTTGTGTTGCACAGAAGAAATAAAGTCACATGCATAAGTAAACAATAACAGTTTTCATTTCTGGGTGAACTGTCCCTTTAACCTCACCTGGAAATCACAGAGGCAATAAAAAAAAAACCTGAGTAACAGAAAAAAGGAGCCAAGTTCAATAAAATTACAGAGAAGAGAACCAACAAATGACAGACTCCACATAACACTAATCATTCTCCCTCTTCATCTATTCCCCTGTTCTTCAAATCTAAAAACGTCTCCATCCTGAGGCTAAATTTCTGAATGATGTTGTCTACCTAGACATTAGCGTTTCCGCGTGTGTTCAGAAAGAGTTCAAAGGCCCCCCTCATCTCCAGAGGTTTCACTGACACCAACACCTGTTCAGCGTCAAGCACGGTGTCTGACTAAAGACGTACTGATATTTCAAGATATCACCAGACGGACACCTCCTTTCTTTCTCTCCCTGGACAATTCTCACTCTTCAGCACAAGCAGAAGCTCACCAAACGTAATCATCTGATAACGTCACTCAAACTGACTGGTGGGTCAGAAGAACAAGTGCTGAAGCCCAGGGAAAGGAAAAGACACAATGGAGATGCAGAGATATGGAATGGGAGAGGAAGGGGGGTTTCTTCTGAAGGGGAAGAGGGCAGACAGGCCCATTAAAAACTGACCCCTTCTTACCCCTGTGACTTCCCCAGGGAAACCCCTCGCCCACTCACACACCTGCTACAACTGTCTATATCGCCCAGAGGCTGGAAAGAGAGAACGAGAAAGAGAAAATGTCAAGATAAAATATTTACATGTGCTTTTTCACACTCTACTGTACATCCAGAGAGCAAAAATGGGGGAGGGTTAGACATATTTTCATACAATAAAATGGAAATGGAAATGTAAAAGCACAGAGGAGAAGACAGATAAAGATTTGAACAGACTTTATTCATGAGATTTCCCATTCTCACACATTCGGTTGCTCTTCAGGTGTTAAATCTAGACAGGAAAACAGCCTCACGGGGGTCCGCACACAGATTTTTCTGTCAGTGGATGTTAACGGAACAATGAACATATCTATCACATGGATCGGGCCTCCCACAGTTATTTGGGTTTTTTTTCCCCTCCACATGTCTGTCAGTCAGTCACACTTTTATGATGTCATATTTCACGCAGATAGCAGCATCCCAGTCTGATGACATCACATCACTGTCAGTGCTTCACAGTGCACTTCATCAGGAGAAAACAAAGCAATAAATGAGTGACAAGGATTAACATGATAAAGAGAACAAATCAAACAGCAGGAAAAATAACAGAATGTAAACATAAATCATAAATGTGTCATGTTGAAAAATTCACTAAAACTAGAACAATGTTACTATGACAAGAGCTTTATAGCTTGGTGATGTATTTAATATGATACATTCATGTAGATTTTGCTGGAGAAGTCAAATTAAGTTACAATTTGAATATTACACAGATTTTAAGGTGCCTTCGATGAGAGAATTAAAATTTTATATGACGTGTGTATATGTGTGTGTGTGTGTGTGTGTAAATGTGTGTGTACACACACTAATACATTTACTATATATATACTGATAATAATACATAATGATATCTACAAAAGGGAGAAACCCAAAGAAATGGACACAGCACCTCAAAACCATTTGATCTGTGATATTATTCTAAACATTGTGTTTAGAACATTGTTATAAAGACTAACAAAGGCACATCTGTGTGCATTAAGGCCTTATGAATGTAAATTACCATCACTTTTGCCCCATCTGTCCCCTAACAGCTGTCCTGAGGATGTGTTCAAAGTGAGCAAAGAGAAATAAATGTCACACACACTTCTTTCATTCTCCTTTGAAAGGCACCCCTCCCTCCCCTCCTCTCTCCATCTATCTCCTCCCACTTTATCCCTCTTTCCTAGTGTAAAAGAACAAGTCTTTTCTCTCCTCCTGCTCTGAAGATCCAGGGAGACTCTGACAGATGTGTAGAGGAGGGCAGGATCTATCATCTCTTTTTATGTTACAGGTAATAGTGAACAGTAAAATTATGCAAAGGGACTCGGAATTAGACAGAAATAAACTTAATGGACTGACTGGTTAAAAGGAAAAACAGAAACACAGAAGCACAGTAAAACTAGAGATTCTGCCATCTCCTACTGTGTGGTCAAGCAAGGGGGCCGGAGAGGACAGTAAGTGACCATCTGGAGACACACACTCACTGCGGTATTGTTAAGATCACAGGTCCTCCGCCCCCTCAGAGAATTACACTGCATTTCACAGAAGCACTGGATTTCTCTCTCCACACACACAAACACACAAAAGGGAAACCCTTCTGACATCCTCAGAGAAGAGAACTGACCTTAGGAAAACAGTAAAAGTCAAAAAGAAAAGGTACAAAAAAAGAAAGACAGGATGAGGAGAGGATGGAGATCTTCAAACACCAGTATACAACTGGCTGTCTCTCACACAATTTCAGCTGAGTACCCTTAATTGGCATGGCAAAAACTGTATGTTTATATTGCCAACATATTTCAAGCACAGCAAAATTGTGATGAAGTAAAAGTATTATATGTCATTTTATAGTATATGTAAAAAATAAATAAAAGACATTTTGACACTCCTTGGTCAATTTTAGCTAACACGCTAAGGTTAGCAGCAACACCAAATGAGAAACACATTGAAATGCTTCCTATAATTGAAAAGTGGTAAACCAAGGAAGAAAAAAATAAAACTGAGATGCATTTGAGTCATTACTACTCTCTGAAATCTCATATACAATATACCGTAGTACACAGTGTAAAGGGAATTATAGTAAATCATTTAAATCCACAGCTTCTGAGGAAATAAACTAACAGTGTAAAGTAAAAGTCAGTAGGAACTGATGAATTTCAATAAAATGGAATAATTGAATAAAGATGTAACATTAATTAAAACAAGTTCTTGTGTAGAAATGTCTCAGTGTTTTTCATCCACTCAATCGAAATCAATGGTCACCAAAAGTGTTTGGTTATCAACACAAAAAATACCTTATTTTGTGTTGTGGAGAAGAAAGAAAATCTAACAGGTTTGGAATGACATGAGAGTTAATAAATGACAACACTTTTCATTTTTGAGTTAACTATCCCTTTAAGGTAAATTATGAAGAACAAGATTAATGGTGCCAGTTAAGGTGATAATGAAGTTCTCTCTCTGATGCAACATATACTCGCGGATCACACAAAAATTTTGTGCATTTTTAAATAAGAACATCCAGCTCAGTCTCATTCTCACACAGAAAAACTAGAACACTCTAACAAGCATCTTATTGTCTGGAATGGAACAATGAACCTACCTAAAAATAAACAGAGAGAACAGACAGAAAAAGCTGAAGCAGTCAGAACTAAGACAGAAGTGCACATGCACAGAAAGCCATATTGTCAGTGCCCATATAAAAATCACTGAGATGAAATAAGCAAATTGAGGGAAATAAATGACATATTGCTACCAATCTACAAGGCATTCACTTGAGTTTACATAGACACTGGGCAAACAAAAGCACTAAAAATACCTCCTCTCTGAGTCATGATTTTTCCTGAACCCCACTCAAAAACCAAACCAAAATATACACATGCACTGTTCGAGCGGGTCTCGTGAGCAATCAAACTCACACACAGCCATCCGTAGTGGGTGGATGAAAGACAGTGTGCTAATGACAAGGTGCTGTGTTCAATTAGTGCTTCAAAGAGTGGAGGAGGGCTTCCTCTTCCTCCGCCCAATACAAATCACCCACAATCATCGCAACCAATCGAAAACATGACAACCTGCTCACACAGCCAATCACACAATCTGACAACCTGCCAGCACACTATCCCCAGGAGTTTACCATCTGCAGCTCTTCTGCCTGTGATCAACAAAGTTTTATTCTCTCTCTCTCAAATACTCTCACATAGTGTAAACGCAACAACCACAAAAGATAACGCAATCATTTCAGATAAATGTCACTTCTTGAGTTCTGTTATCCAGAGGCTTGGTAACTTTCAATATAGTGTAGATGTGGTATGGATTGAATTTTTAGAAAAAACGGTCACTCCAGTTTCACTCCTTTTCCTCTATTTATGGCATAACAGCACAAATGTGTGAATGAAGGGTGAATCTAGAACGAAAATGGATTAATGTGAATGCTTAGAAGAGAAGTCACTCTAATTCCATTCCTCTTCCTCTATTTATGGCATAACAACACAAATGTGTGAATGAAGGATGACTCTAGAATGAAAGTGAATTAAAAATGGATTGATGTGAAGGTCTAGAAAAGGAGTCACTCCAGTTACACTCCACATCATCTATTTATGGTGTAACAGCACAAATGTGGGAATGAAGGTTGAATTTGGAATTGAAGTGGATTAATGTGAGTTTAGAATAGGAGTCACCTTAGTTACACTCTTCTTCTTCTACATGTCGTAATAACACAAATAAGTGACTTAAAAACGAATGTGGAATAAAAGTGGATTAATGTAAGTGATTACAAAAGGAGTCACTCTAGTGCCATTCTTCATCTATTCATGTTGTAATAGCACAAATGAGTGGCTAACGATGAATGTGAAAAGAAAGTGGATTCATGAGACTCTCACTCCGGTTCCACTCCTCTTCTTAAACTCATTACAAAACAGAAAAAAATGTGTGAATTTGTGAAGAGCAAATGTGGAATGAAAATGGATGGAAAGAAAGTGGATTAAATGAAAGTTGATTAATGTTAATGTCTCACAAAGGTGTCATTCCAGTACCACTACTTATCCTCTGCTTGTACCTTGTCAATGTTTTGACAACAAAACTAGTGATAATAAAAGGTGACTGTTGAATTAAAGCGGATTAAGCGTTTATGTGGTTTGAAAATAAAATCATGCTCCTACCATTCTCCTTTTCCTCTCTCATTTTGGTGATGGACTCAGGCAGGCCCAAACTGGCCGCAGTGGGCAGCGCTCCAAGCAATAATGCTAACGAGGGCCGTTTGGTTGGGGCGACTTTCTCTCCATCTCGCTCTTGCTCATTGCCATCTCCATCCTCTCCACATATAGTACTGCACAGGTGAGATGCTGCTGCCCTCAGCTCGTCATCCTCTCCTTCCTCATCACCAGCAAGGATGCTGGACGACGCCAAGGAGATCACATCATCTGGAAAAAGCAAAGAAAATATGCACACATCACAAATGTATAATTGCAGGAACATCAAATAAAAGACTATAATGAAAATCACTGCATAAATTCCAATAAAGTGAATTTATTTTTGTAATTAAATTATTTTGCTAATTAAAACATGAAGCTAGATGCATTCGCCCTTTGATTTTGAACTTTGCTATGATCCAGCTGAGATTGGGAGAAAGTAATTATACAAACACACAGAGCTGTCCGCAGTAACCCACATGCATGCATACACACTACTGTAAAGTGTATACACATGCATGAAAAGAGACACTCAAACATGCACACAAACACTCCCACGCTCACAGTCTTAATTAGTTCCCTCCTGTAATTCATTGTGGGTGCTGCTGAACAAGCAGCTAATTGGACAGCAACATAAACAGAATTTCTGCACAAGGGAAGTAACACTCCATTTCCTGAAGAAAACATTGTGAGAGCAGCAGTTCTCACCAAGCAAAGAGCAATTCTGACAAGATAATCATTTGTTTTAAATGCAAACATTTTGAGTGCCATTCACCAATCATTTTGGTTCTCACTAAACATTTCTGCCAGAATTCATACACACATACTTACTTTTACCCATATTCTAATGATAAATCTGTAATATTCTAAATGAAGGACTGTGTGCCTGCAGTTAGTAATTGGCAAAATAAATGCTTAATATTCATTTAAGGGCTTTCCACACAACAGTCATTCAACACTCATTCAACAAATGAATTCTTTTTCTAAATATGTGCTCCCATCTTAGTATGTACTGCACTAACTTCATTTCACAATTTGCATTTCTGTAGCTTACACACAAGAGTGTAAATATTCAATTAATGCTAAGTGTGTCATTCTCAAAACCAGATGATACACAACTAACTGGACTGAACTACATTGAAGTCTATCCAAGAATGATCTATATTTCTGTATTATATCGTTTTTGTCACACTGGTTACTTAATACTTCGCAATATTGATGTTTGCATGGAATTTTTGATCACATAAATGCAGCCTTGAGGAACAAAAGAGACTTTCAAAAACATAAAAAATCTTATTGAAGCACAAACTTTGGAATGGTAGTGTATTTTTCTGCGGGATTGTGCGTGAATACTGTACCATCTTTGGAATAGGATGCATAAATCCCCCTGGCTTTGGGCCTACAGCTCTCCAGCTCGACTTCAATCTCATCCTGATATCCACAGATTTCACCTGCAGAGCACATACAAGTGTGTGTACAACAAATCAACAACACAATGTATTAGGTTTGTTCAAACACCCATGGTGTTAATTAAACCATACATTTCTGTCAAAAATATTTCTATGTACCTTCAATATCATCAACTTTCTCTGCAAGCTCTTGCTCAATCTGTGGAAGGATTCGGAAGGAGAAAAAATAGATGGATACATATTGCTGATACAATATCGCAAATATTGCAAGAATGTCTGCTTTAAATGTTAAAATTTCTAACTTTAAGTGCCATGTGATGTGTAACCTGTTTTAGCTTTTGCTTCCTGAGTCCAGCCGTATAAGAGGGCGGGTCACACTCCTGCTCTAGATCTACCCGCATAAATTCTTCAATTGTCAGTTCACTGGTGGGCGTGTCCTCAAATTCATTCAGCCTGTCAATCAAACACACCGGGGGTCAATACATACATCCGAACAGCAAAATGGCCCTAAATTCAATGCCTCAAAAAGCGAGTGCAACACCAAAATACAGAAATGGCACCAATATGAATGATATAGCTACAGATTATAATAAAAGTATTAACTGAGCACAGCCTGTGGCCATACTGTGATTATTATTTTAAGACAAAACACACCTTTTCTTCAGTGTGGCTTCACAGACTTTCACCACACTGATCACTTCCCTAATTGTGCGACGGAACTCGTGCATACGGGCAGCAACCAAGAGCGCTACAGGGAACACAAATACATAACTGTAGGCACAACATACAGACTTTCAGCCAATGGCAAGAGAAAAAGAGAGGATTAGAGAGAGAAGGAAAGCAGAGCGGAAGCATAGTCAAATATGAAACATTAATAGGGCTTCAGAAAAGTACATCCGCTGTACCTGCCCCCCTAATGACTCACCTCAGGCAGAACAAACAGACATTAAATGCACCTGCAATACTGCAGAACCCCTGATGCCCGTTTCACTCGGATTCATTAAAGAAACATGAAGAGCCAGATGCACTTCTGAGCTACCTGACAATCTGAAGAATGTTCAGATTCAAAAAATATTGTCTAATTCATAAACTCATCAGTATCATGTGATACTGAAGACTGAAATAATGGCTT
Organism: Labeobarbus marequensis; assembly: GCA_034780575.1. Lineage (NCBI taxonomy): Eukaryota > Metazoa > Chordata > Actinopteri > Cypriniformes > Cyprinidae > Labeobarbus > Labeobarbus marequensis. Next base: position 23,552,119 of record JAUZSZ010000115.1, on the reverse strand, counting down.
TTGCTGAAAATTCAGCTTTTCCATCACAGGAATAAATTACATTTTAAAAGATATTAAAACAGACAACAGTTATTTGAAATTGTAACCCTACATGTCCAGGGTTATCAGCTACGTCTAACCCAGTGCGATCCTGTGCTCAAGTTCATGTGGTATAATAAAAAAACAGCCTTTTCCTCCTCTGCTGTTAACCTGCAGGACATCAAACCAATCTGTGTTCCAGCTACTGCATGAGGACTATTCAACAGGCTTGAGGCCTTCATCATGCTCAGAAGTTCTCCCTGCCTCACAGTTTGTCTTCATTCTGGGTCTTTCTCACATTATTTCATTCTCTGTTGGCCTGCCTTTCTTTCTCAAGTCTCTGATCTCTTGCTGCGAAACAAACTCTTTTAGGCTCATGCTTCCTCTTTTCTCAGCACTGCTTCTAAAAGATTAATGGGAGATTAAT
>JAUZSZ010000115.1:23497309-23516072 GCA_034780575.1 Labeobarbus marequensis | reverse complement strand
ATTTAAAAGAAGAAGTACCTCGAACAGTTGGAAGATAACCAAGCGCAGGCTTCACCTGTCTGATCCAGAGAGCCCGTGAAAGGCCTTTCAGTTCCTGTCTGACGAGGTAACAACTGTGTATTATTGCTTCTCAGTGGTTTTGCAGACTGTGTCACTAGTTTATTAATCAAAAGCCGTGATATATTTCTCTACATGACAAGCCGGTAAAAACACAGCCACGTGTTTCCAGTCAGCGTGCGATACGGCTCATACCAATGTGAGTGCGGAGGGGGGTAACAACTGCTCGCCTACATTATAATATACTGTAAGAGACAATGACACCAGATTATAAACGCTACCGTTCTTTTTAAATCAACTGTTACGCAGAAATATGTAAATATAAAAATATACGACGCAAAATATACAATCGAGTGGAAATTCATTGCTAGTTTTCCCTGTGTGATAACATGGTCGGAAACGCACTGATCACACTGACATAACATGTAAACGTAGCTTGCAACTTTGTGTTCAATTCAGCAAGATAAGAATATCCATAACGTGCATAGTACAACACTAAAATGTTATAATTAGGACTATATATTAGGCTATGGAATCTGATAGATATATGTAGTTGTAATCAAAATTATTCATCCTCCAGAGACTGCAGTAGCCTACTTTACAAATACAAGCTTTTCTGATAATTAATAAATAAATAAATAAATAAATAATGTATCTATAACACTTTACTGCCATGTTAAAAGTGAGAATGTCGATATATAATGTGATGTTTTTGAGTTATATGATTCTTTAATAATACAGCTATATCATAATTATTAAAGCCCTATTCAAAATTTTTAGTCACTTATTTGTATGGAGGGGAACACAATGGTCTTAAAACACAATTAAGCATTGAGAAACTCTTTTAGAAAACTGAATTAGCTTGAGCTGTTACACACATACAATTAGCCCATGCATGTGCTGAAGTTGAGTAGCAAATTTGACAAGTTAACAGAGCTCTCACAAAAGCTATAGAAGCTGAAGTGAAGAAATAGATTTATTAGCTACTTTGGAAAGTTTAAGGCTACATGAAGATTTCCGAGTAATTAAAAATTCCTAGAGACACAGCTGGTAGCCTTATTCCTTAGCTTAAAATGTGTTGTACCAAAAAAAAAAAAAAAACATTTGAGGGTGTTGAAGAAAAAGCACAATATCATGAAATGTTTGATCACAGCAACTGAGGAAAACATGAACTTGAAAAGATGGATTTGAAAGATGAAAGGAGGAAAAACATTTCAATGCAGAGAATAAGAACACAAGGCAAGTATGGCCTTCATGTTGGAGCATCTTGCTGAATGCCACTCTTGACCAAAAAGAACACAAAAGGCTGAATATTTGCTAGAATATTTATTTGGTGGAGTAGACCTGTGGAGTTCTGGACGAATGTTTTATGGAGTGATGTGACCCAACTAATATTTTGGACCTATGAATCAGCGTATGTCTGGTCCAAAAAAGGCAAAAGCTAATGAGCAGAAGAACACCATCTCCAATGGTCAAACATGGAGGAGAAGCAGTCTTGTTATGGGGGTGTTTTACTCTTCGGTCGTAAAATGTTCTTGAGTGGCCTGTTAAGTCTCCATATTTAATTCTCATTGAAAATATTTTGTTGAATTTGAAGAAAGCAGTGGCAATGTGAAAGGCAAAGATTATCAGTGACCTGAAAGCTTTTTCAGGCGAGGAATGGTCCAAGATTGCAGCAGAGAGGTGACAGAAGCTTCTAAGCACCCCCAAGCAGTGTTTACTGGTGATTTTAAACAATAAAACAATTAAAAAACCAATAAAACTGGGAAGTCATGGCCTAATGGTTAGAGAGTCGGACTCGTAATCCAAAGGTTCCAAGTTTGAGTCTCAGGCCGACAGGAATTGTTGGTGGGGGGAGTGAATGTACAGCGCTCTCTCCACCCTCAATACCACGAATGAGGTGCCCTTGAGCAAGGCACCAAACCCCCAACTGCTCCCCGGACACCACAGCAAAAATGGCTGCTCACTGCTCCATGTGTGTGCGCATGCGCGTGCACTTTGGATGGGTTAAATGCAGAGCGTGAATTCCGAGTATGGGTCACCATACTTGGCTGTATGTCACGTCACTATAAAAGATTGCACCAATTTTGACTTTTGGGAGATTAATCATTTTGAACATGAATGTTTAGAGCAAATTTTATTTTATTTTTTATTTTTTCATTATTAATCAACTACATTCTTAGAATTACTCAAATGTTTCTTTGTCTACTTGCAGGGTGAAATGTGAATATATGTGTATGCATGATTATAGTACTTCTAAACTTACTTGCAATTTGTAATTGGACATAAGTGTCTACTAAATGAATTCGTTAATCAGTGCAAATGGCAAATTTCCATAACTGTGTTTTACAGATGTCTTTAATCTGCTGTCTGAATTGCTGGAGTCTGAACTCTCTGAGGAATAAATGTACTGACATTTATCTTTGTAATAAATGTAAGTCAAGTCTCTTCATTATTTGCATAAAATTTTATTTATTTAAAACCTTAAAATTTAATTCTTATCAAAACTTCTGTTTAAGCTTGCCGTTGTAAATAGTGACTACTGTACTCAAAAGCATTCATCTAATTAGTACTTTGTACTGCTCTTTGTACTTTTGATCACCAGGTGGTATCACCAGCGTATCTTGTAGGTGTGGGCTGAGTTGTCCTAACTGGAAAGCGGGACGCTCAAGTATCTTGTTTACTTTCGGAGCACATAGATACTGTACGTGTACTTTAGCTTCAGACCATGGCTTTGTTACAGATCATGTAAATCATGAAGAATAAGACTGAAGAAGATTGATGAATAAGTTTTATTTCTGACTGGCATGTGCTCATCAGCGCTGCACTGAACTGCTTCGTTATTTAAACCATGTTCCTGAACTCCAAGCGACAATGCTTTGGCTCCTTTTGTGCGTCGTGGATGTTCTTGTGGGTAAGACTTACATTTAATGAAAAGAAATCGGAAGACGTTATAATATAAAACAGTGTCATTGTAACATGCTTATGGGCTATGTATACTTTGGAAATCAAGTAGGCTACACTAACTTGTAAAAAAAAAAAAAAAAAAAAAAAAAAAAAATCTTTTAAGTTAAAGATTTAATGTCTGGGCCTGGCACAATGATGAAGGGATGGCAAGACGAATTTTAAAATGTTTACTTGATTAAATTGTCTTTCCTCTCCTGGCTGTAACCAAGTAAAATAATTTGGCAGAGCTGAATTGAAGATGAACGTGGTTGGTTTAACTGCTATAGGCTACATGTCCTGATGTTCTACATGTTCTAAAATATTTTTGCAACATTTAAAGATTAAATATTTCAAAATATTATAGATGTTTTACCAGTGATCAGTTACTTTTATGGCTCTTAAAAGTGTTTTGTTTTTGTTAGTTTTTTATTTTTTTTTTTTGCTTTCACATCACAGCTCAGGAGTGAAGGGCTTGTGATTGTACAGATTTTTGTGGTACCATTGCTGTTCAGTGTTGGTGTTCATACACATTGGAGGTGTTTTTTTCTTTTCTTTCTTTTCTTTTTTTTTTTTTTTACCTCTACTGGGATTGGCTTTCTGTTATGTGTTCAGTCCCTGCCCTAAAAATTACAGGGTGAAGAAAGAATGTAAAGAAAGACTGCACTATATAGAATGGCAAACATTGCCTGACTTTCTAGATAAGTATAGTCTATTTTCCTATTATTAAAACTTTTATCTGTTTTTAGTGTAGAAGGAAATAAAAGATTCTTCTGTGTTTTATTAAACAGGTTTAATCTCTTGATTACAGTCGTACTATGGCCAGTTATATTTAGGGCTCTTTCAAGCTTCAGATAGAGCTTTTTTTTTCATGTCACAGCTCAGGATATTTGCCAGTGAAGAGCATGAGACTGTGAACATTTTTGCTGTACCATTGCTGTCTAATGTTTGTTTTCATAATACATAAAAAATATGAAGTACAATTTGATTTCTTATGATATGACCCCTTAAAAATGTGCCCAGGGGTGTTTCTTCAAGCAACTCTAAATTGTTCTCACTGTCTCTTTCCAGCTTCATTTGAGGTGACTGTCCCTAATAAACATCTGCTGGCAATCCGAGGTCATCCAGCTGTACTGGGCTGTGAGTTCACACCTGATCCTGAACTCTCCAACTTGGTGGTTACCTGGCAACGTCAGGAGGATGCAGGAGTTGTCCACAGTTTCTATTATCAACGGGACCAATTGGACAGACAGAGTCTAAAATACCACAATCGGACCTCATTGTATGTTTCAGAGCTTCATAAAGGAAATGCCTCTCTACGAATTGCAGCAGTTAGACCGAAAGATGCAGGTTGGTACCTGTGCATAGTGAGCAATACAAAGGGAACAGGAAGAGCCTTGATGCAAGTGACTTATGGAGGTAAGCATATGATGAACACCGAAGAAAATATGTTGTGCAGTGTTTCCAATTTCCAGGAGCTCCCAGCTTCATTTTCAGTCACAAAAAATAAACATACAAAACGTACAGCTAGTGCAGCTACATACAGCTTGAGCAGATAGTTCAAGTCAGTACTTTTGTGATTCAAAAGCATACAGCTGGACTCTCAGGAGTCAGTTTGTTCAATCAGAACCACGCAGTGCATTTTGACACTAATAAAAGTAACTGTAAACAAATAGCCATTCATCTTCCTTTTTCCTTTTATCTTTAAGTTTATTTTTATTCGAGAATTAAATATCCTGAGAAATTTGCAAAATATGACAACTGGTTTTGCTGTGGATGTATCATATTTCAGCTTTCTCACGGTCACGAAAAACCTTGAAATATAAAAATACATTTTAAATTTTGATTTCATGTGAACATAAATGGTTCTAGCTATTCTTTACTGTAAAACATTTGATCAGCTAGACTTTACTTTATTGATAAGACCAATTGATATGCACTTTACATAGATGTACATATTTTTTTTAAGATGTACATTTTAACAGCACAGCTGATTATGATTGTCTTTCTCAGCTCTTTACTCTGAGCCCAGGTTAAGCATCCACGTAAACTCCTCTGCTTTGAAAGTGCAGTTTGAGACAGAAGGTTTTCCCAAACCTGATGTGATCTGGCTGGGGGAACATGACCAGAGCCTCAGCTGTCACCTGGAGATCCATGGCCAGACAGAAGATGGACTTTATTTCATAAAGAGCATCTGTGAGGCCCAAAAGCCAGTGGTTAATATCACGTTTACACTAAAGAACCACCTCCTCAACCAGAACCTGCAGAGACCAGTGTTCCTCAGCTATGGTAAATACCTTTATTTACTGTGTGCAAAAGGTGTGTGAGAAACTGGCAGTTAGAGGCATGTAATTCGTTACTTTATGCATTTAAGGCATGTATGACTTGTTGCAAGTGATTTGTTGCCATAATTTTCTTGCTATATAACAAAGAACTCCTTTGTCTGCTTTAGGCAGGATTTTAGACTTGTCTAACCGCAAATAATTATGGAAAGAGTAAGATTCAGTTGTGAGTGATAGAGAAGGAAGCACATATTTTTACACTTTACACATTACACTTTTTCATAATGTAGAAGAAAGCAAAGGCAAATTAAATTCATCTAAGTATTGAAGGCTTGGGTGTTGGTAACACAAGTTTGGGGTGTTATTTCATGGTGCAGTTTCAACTTTCCTCTGTAGCACTAGAACTGAGGCTGTTCATTATTTTGTTAGTTATTTTGGTTACACCCTTTTCAAAACCAGAAGGCAATTACTAGCAATTTAAAGCTGTTAAGCTGAGAATGACTGTGTTTTTTTAGATGCTTTGTCTAAATTAAAAACTTAAATTAGTATGAGATGTTCCTGTATCAACACCTATCAACCAATAATTAATGGTCAATGGTTAGGGTTAGGTTTAGGGTTAGCCTGTGGGCTATGGGCTTGAACAATCATTTGATCTAACTTATCGTAGGTGCTTTAATTGGCCTATACTTAAGTTTTGATGTTAATTCATAGAGTGCAACAGTCAGCATTCCTGAAGTAAAACTCACATTAATTTTCTCTATAAGGGAACTGATTTTCTTTTTAACAATAACTTCTAAGCCTTTAAAGACAGAGTTACTGTGAGCTGTGAGGTTTTTAATTAGAGGTAGATGCTTTTGTTGAAGCCAACAGCAGCCCACATTATTCTTTACATAATCACGTTCAACAGCAGAATTCCTGTTGAAAAACTACATTTACTTCTGCTAAAAAGTGGACAGGCACAGTTGCACTCTGTACATACAGGATTGAATTGGCAGGACACTACTAGACATGAAATTATATTTATCATATAATTTAACGTTTTCCAACCATATTCTTGGAGGCACACCAACAGAACATATTTTGAGTGCCTCCCATATCTGACCCATCAATTTGAGGTACTGCTGTGTCCGAAACTAGGTACTACATTCGATGAAGAACTTTGTATTTTGTATAGTAAGCTTTGTATAGTTTGAATGAATGAAATCTGTACTACTACATCCACTATGTTGGCTTTGTCATGTGATGTACAGCTAGAGTTATGTCGCATTGCTGATATCCACAACTTGTCTCCCGTAGCTTCTTTGGATAGTGAATAATTCCAGATGCATACTTTAGAATCTTGGAGTAATGCTGCGGTCACACTAGACATGAATGTGTGAAATTTCTACAGACCCTGCAACGTTGTTGATATGAAGTTGCATTCTGTGGCATCTTTTTTAAAAACTTGATTTTACTGCACGGGTGCAATCCTGCAGATTTAAAGTTTGCATGCTTTTAATATGGTCACATGACTTAATGTGATGTGAATTCACCAAGCTTGACCTCCCACATTTGCATACGTATGAATGAAAGTCAGTGGAAGAAAAAGCATAGTGTGACCACCTCATAATTAGGAGGTTATCCTCTGTATTCAGCCATACAGTACTGTTTTTTGCATGTCATATAGTAGAAAAGTAGGCATATTCAGATGCAGTGTTGTAGTCTCGACACACTACTAATGAGCTGATGTGTCAGGAAATAAATCAGGGATTTTGATTAGGAAGAGAGTATTGTGGTGTGCCTCCAGGAAAAGGGTTGGGAAATACAGATAATTACCTAAAACATAAATATATTTCAAGAAATGGCATTGTGTCTTACTTGAAATCATGGCAGCTGTTTTGCAATTTGGGGTGATAATTGGCAGATTATGATTGCAGCTTCTGTAGTCTAGTTACTATCTGCAAACATTGTCCATTAGTGGAGACACTTTCATACATTTATACAGCACAAAGGATGTGCCAGTTTGAGCTAATAAAAATTATTACTAGCCCACCAGGATCAGTGATATTAATAGTTAAGCAGTATTCAGTTTATTCAAAAATATATTAGCCTGCATAATGATGGTTAGTTTTCCTCTGAGAGATATGTACATATACTATATCTAGTATATAGGAAACATCCAGGGTTTGAAAGCTAAAGACATTTTTGTAATAAGTTTGATTGATTTTGTGCAAGCACTGTAGCTTTTTTATATGCTGTAATTATAATACTGGATTTAGATTTGGATCTGAATTTAATAGTTGATTTGACACTATCAAACAAATGCCACATATTAAACCAAGCAATCTTTTTCTGTTTCAGATGAGGACACCACAGACCACATGATCATAGTACTTGCTGTCCTGTCAGTGGTTTGCATTCTTCTGGTTATTGGCATCATTTGGTTAGCAGTGCAGAAGCAGAACAAGCAGAGATCTTCCCTGTGAGGAACCATCAGAGTTAATGAATGGTCATGTAGCTGCATGCATGTTTCGACTTGTTGTGCTACACATTACTGGCGCTATTCATGAAATGCAAACAGAGCACGTTCATCAAACTTTTCTTGCATAACCTGAAAATAATTGCAAAATGCACTAATTTTTACGCAAGAATTGATTTCTAAATAATTTACACAGATGTCAACAAATGTCAGAGACCGTAAGTGGGAGTCATGTGAATGTGTGCCAGAAGTCATTTCTTAATCTTTTTACTGCTTATTTATTGACCGTTATGCAGTTTTAAAACACTTTTTATAAATTTTTTAAAATAATATTTTATATGGAATTTATTTTAAATATAACAAGATCACCACTGATTTTATCCTCACACTTTTAATTGTCAATGAAATATTTCATATTTTAACTTCTGCAAAACATGATTCTGTACTGTACAATGTAAAATTACTTATTGTACATACCTTGACATAAGTAATACACCGAACCTCTGCAAGTTTGTACTGGATATCTTAAGCAGTAATAGAACTATGGAGACAATCAGGTGAACTCTAAGCCATGCATACAATACAAATCTAAGTCAAACATAATTGCACACATTCTAACCATTGCACTCTGTCTGTAAGCCTTTACAAAAATACACGTCATCCTAATTTTCTGTTTTCTAGTCTTGTTTCCTAGCAATAAATGTAGGGAGGGGACGGCCATGATGAACAATTTAAGCTTAGCATCAAGGTGGACCATGGACTATATATAATATTTGTGTCTACTTAAGGGTTTATAAGTACAACATATGTATATAATATAGAATGTATGTGTGTGGTGTGTGTATTTATACTTAAAAAGGCTTTGGTCTTCATGTCTCTCTTCCAGGCAGCTCAGTGAGAACAGTATTTGTAGGGAAAACAGACTCACAGGAATAGAATTTCATGAGGGCATCAGATTGTCATCACATTTACATCCTGGTAGTTCACTTTAAAAAACAGAAAATTCTGTCATCAGTTATGCATCTTCATGTCATTCCAAACCTGCATGACGTACCTTCTTGTGTGGAACACAAAAGTTTATATTTAGTTTTCAACTGTTTTGTCCACACAGTGACAGTTAATGAGATCCAAAACAACACTGGACACCCCTGACTTACACTCTATAGGCAATAATACAGTGATTGCAGTACTTCCATCTCCATCCTCATTTGAAAACGAAAAAGACTTTTGTTAGATGTTAGCTGTACATCAACGCTTGTATCAGTCTTACATTATAACCATAATTATAAACTGGTTTTGATTTACCACTAGAAAATTGAGGTCAAGCTTGAGGCATGGGTTATTTGAGGAGCGAACTACTGAAGAACTTTGAAGACCCTGCAGAAACATGTAGGAAATTCAATAACACCATAAAAAGGCCCCAATGAGCTTAGGTATTGAAAAGGTGCAGTCACCCTTCAGGAGCAGTGAACTGAAACTTTATTTAATTTTGTGAAACTCCTGAATATCCAGTTCAGTGGAAACTCTGTTCACACAGTGGTAGCAATACATTTCACAAATATGAATTGTTTATTCAGTCTATGCTTTCAAAAAGGGTGTTAAAACTAAGTGACCTGGGGAAAAAATGTGTTTTGTTTGAATATATTTACTAAATGTAATCTCTGCAGTCAAATCAGTGGCACATTGTAACTTGAACGACGGTTACACAACAAATCTGTACAAACGAGGTTTTCGAATCCAACTAGTCGTATGGCTTCAAACATCATTCAGAGTATCCTGATGCTATTTTTTCCCACACACTACATTTAAAACAAATCACAACCCTAGCCGTTTATCATTCTGTTAGCTTATCCATTAATTATGCAGTAGTATAACATGTACTGTAGCAATAATTTCACATAGTTGCTTATTAAGCAAATAAATCTTGTGGTAAAAGACTATGGCCTTCAGTTTCATCTTTTTAAGACTGTCTTTGTCTTAGTTAAGAAACAAGGAACTGGGTTTCAGAAAAGAATCAAACAAGACAGTGAACACATTTCCTCCCATTTTTTTCTTTGTTAAGCTAGGTAACATTATATGCTTTTGTTTTAGTAGTCGTGTGGCGTAAGGCTAAATTAAACTGTAAAAATATTTTTAAAATGACTGTTTCATTCTTTTCTTCTGAGGTGATGTGGAGCATGCTATTCTTATTATAACAAACATGATCTCATGCACACACTATAGCATATATGCATGCAGCAAATTCTGGAGGATTAGAATGAATTCACAAAGCCCCTCAGATGTTTGAGTAATTTGGTAATACCTCCAGCTGTTTTTAGCTCTTTTAACTCATTTTACCTTGTTTAAATCCTTTTAGTAATGCAGCACATATTCAGTGTCACCTTCACTGTGACTTTTAGTATCTTATTAAGCATATATTTATTTTGGACAATGAATGTTTTCATGGCTACTATGACTTTATACTTCTATTTTGAAAGGTTTTAGTTTTAATATAACCACTCATCCCATTCTATAGTGAATACCTTCCATGAATGTAGTTCAGAGTGGAAGAAGGGGTTTACAATGGCTGAGGAAGACCAGTCTCTGAAGGTTCTGGTTCAGGAGGTGGTTCTTTAGTGTATTAACACTGGCTTCTGGGCCTTATAGATGCTCTTTATGTAATAAAAGCCCATTTTCTGTCTGGTGGTGGAGCTCCAGGTGATAGCTGAGGTTCTGGTTGTGTTCCCCCAGCCAGATCACCTCAGGTTTGAGAAAACCTTCTGTCTCAAACTGAACTGTCACAGTGGAGTTCATATGAATGATGAACCTGGGCTGTGAATAAAGGGCTGAGAAACAAACACACATTCAGAGAGTGAGTTCAGTGTGAGGTTACTGAAGGCAAAGATGCACCAACAATAACTTCTCCCAATTCTTTACTGAATAAGCTGTCTGTGTTGGATACTGTATAACTCAGATGCAAATACAAATCTGCTGATATTCAAATACAGATAAGAAGATATATATTCAGTTAACATGTTGAAGTGGTCATCAATTACATTTACATTTAGCCTACCTTTAGTCATTCAGCAGACACTTTTATCCAAAGCGACTTTACAAATGAGGCCAATAGGAGCAATAAAAAACAACAAAAGAGCAATAATATGTAAGCTTAAGTGCTGTGACAAGTCTCAGTTAGTCTAACCCAGTAAGGTAGAGTCTCGTTCCCTTCAAATTAAATCAAATCAAGTCAATATTTGATTTCAAGGCAACGTCTTGTTCCCTTCAAATCAAATCAACATTTATTTATATAGCACATTTAAAAACAACACCAGTTGACAAAAGTGCTTTACATATACAAAATTAATCAAAAACAGACACAAGACACAACAATATCCATCACTGAACAAAGTCCCAACAGCTAGGGGCAACAGTATGCCACAGAGTAAAGGTGTGTTTTCAACATTGATTTAAAGCAGTCTAATGAGTCACAAGATCTAATGTGCAATGGGAGACTATTCCACAGACGTGCGGCAGCCACAGAAAAGGCTCGATCACCTTTGGTTTTCAACCGTGATCTGGGAACATGTAAAAGCAAACTCTGAGGTGATCTTAGAGGTCTAGTAACACAGTGTTGCTGCAACAAACATGAAATGTACTCTGGAGCAAGGCCATGCAATCCTTTAAAAACCATCAAAATTTTATAATGGATTCTAAAATCAACAGGAAGCCAGTGCAGTGCAGCCAGCACTGGAGAGATTCTGGACAACTTCCTTGTCCCAGTCAACAGTCTAGCCGCAGCATTTTGTACTAGCTGAAGCCGTGAGAGCAGATTCTTAGACAACCCTAAATATAGCGAGTTGCAATAATCCAACCTGGATGAAATAAATGCATGAATCAAGACTTCCATGTCCTCAAAAGAAAGAATTCTCTTCAATTTGGCAATAATACGCAATTGATAGAAGCTTCCTTTAACAGCAGCACTGACTTGTCTATCAAACTTCAACTCTGAGTCAAAGGTTACACTTACTTGCGTGTTGATATTATTGGCTAAGGGGCCAAGATGTACAGAAAGCAAAAAGTCTAATTTTGGGGGGCCAAAAATCAACACTTCCGATTTGGACTCATTGAGTTGCAGGAAACTAGAAGCCATCCACGCCCTTATTTCATCCAAACACTCAAACAAAGTAGAAATATTGGAGTCATTGTTACATCTTAGGGACAGAGACAGCTGGATGTCATCGGCATAGCAATGACAAGCCACATAAAATTTTTGACAAATACAAACACTGTAATTTAATTTAGATACAATACAACACTGCGTTTCTTGGAGATTCTTCAGAGGCTCCATTTGGAATAATTTTTTCTGTAAGAGCGAAAATAGATAAAGTAACTTATAAACACCATCTTTAAGAAGTAAGCTGCTCAGTATTATTTGCTAAATTGGTGTATAAAAGCACTTTATTTTTAGCACAGTATGCACTATCTTGGCGCTACTATGTCTCTACAGGTACATATCACAAACTAATTTTCAAATTTTCATTGTAATTGCAGTAATCTGTGGGCCCACTTTGCACATCCTTCATAACAAATTTACTTCCTCTCAATTATGGAAAACTTTTCATTTAACTACTAAAAGTTCCCCCTTTGCAAATTTAAGAGTTTTTTTCTTCTTTTCTTTTCTAAAGCAGGTCTTTTGTCATGGTGATTTTTAATTTCATTAAGGGGAAATCCCAAATTCAATCCGTTCAACCTATTCAAGTTACTAAAAAAAAACTAGCGACTTAATTTAAGGAATGAGTACATAATTAACTGAGAGATGAGATAAAGGTTCCCAGTTATTTAAGAACCAATGAAATACTCAACTACTCCATTGATACTTAATTATAATCACAGAATAATTTTGATTATAAAATAACAACATAATTTACAATGAAGACCAGAGGTGGAAAGAGTACGAAAATATTCAAGTAAAAGTATCATTACATGAAATTTTACTACTAGTAAAAGTACCAATCTAATCCACTCAAGTAAAAGTAAAAAGTAGCTCATTTAAAATTTACTCTGAGTAATAATTAGCTACTTAGTTACATTTTAAGAGCGGGAGGGACATAAAAATGGGATAGACCTATAAATCTCAAACTAGTTGTTTTTAATGAAAGGAATACCTTTACAAATTAAACTGCAATAACCAAAAACATGTCGACACATGACATTTAAAACATTTAGGAAGGTATGTGAGATTTTAATGCAGACCATCCCACCAAGTAGGCAGAAAAAACAAGTTATATTCTGGCTACTAACAAAACAAGATAAGAACAGTTTATGCAATAAAAAAATTCAATAACCTGTTCTTATCTTGTATGAAACACAACAGCGTGAAAAACAAAACAAATACTATTATAAATTATACAAAGAACACTAAATTATACAAAGGACACTAAAAGCGATCCATGACGTGAGCTATGCACTTTCGCAAAAACTCCCATAATCACTGAAGCAAATTAATCACTTACAATTATTTTGCACTTTGTTGTTTATGATTATGACAGAATTTGTGAATGCAGATTCAGAATTCAGTCAGCGAGTGCACACTTGAACAACTCTAGCATTCTCTGCAGAGATTAATGTTAAAATGCATAATGTAATACAAAATAATTAATTTATGTACATTTCATAATATTAAAAAATTGGTAATTGGTAATTGCTGCTGTTATAGGACGATCAAATCCTTGTTTGATAGGCTATTAACAAAACATTTAATTAAAAAATCCACTTAATCTTTAATTTTTGGCACCTTTTTGCTATAGATGACACGTACAGCCTCTATAATTTCTTCAACAAAAACATGTGGACATCACAAATTAACCATGGTTTTATTGTAGTAAAACTGCTACAAAATGTAAACTGCTTAAAATGTAGCGAAGTAAAATACTTCAAACAAAATATACTTAAGTAAAAGTAAAATTATAGATTTTAAAAATTACGTTAAAAAGTTGAAGTACACAAAAAAGCTACTCAATTACAGTAACACGAGTAAATGTAGTTTAATTCATTACTTTCCATCTCTGATGAAGACCACTTACCTGAGACAGAAATGTCGATGGGATTTTCAGCATGTGTGTATTTCCAATCCATTGGCTTCATTTCCACCCTAAATGTTCTTGACATCATAGAAAACACTGGTACACTCAGACTGACTAAGATTTCCAAGTATCTCAATATGACTAAATCCTTTGATGATGTTTGCACTTCCATCAAAAACCACCAAACTGTCTGAATTAAAAGCATGGTTGTTCTTTAACCAAAAGCCAGATATACTACTTGCGTTCTTCAACGTATCGTCTGGTGCACCAAATGTGCAAGGTATCTGGACGCAAGAGCCGTTCAGTGCTGTTATTCTGACAGGCAATACTGCATTATATTTAGTTTCTGAAAACAGAAAAATAACACAAACAATAACACTTTAAAATCTATTGTTTACACCATTAGTCTAATACTGAATATTCCTTATGTCATCTTTTTTAATTAGACAGCACTGACTCACTTTGTTCCATATGAACTTGTACTGGTAAGAGCAGAAAATACATCAATGAAAAGACAGACATCTCAGGTGCTGTAGTTACAAAAAACAGATTAGTTTTCCATCTATGAAGACACTGCATATGGGTGCTATACATTTTTATTTTTTGATAGACACAGACACTTTATTTTTATTATCTGAATTATAGCATGAGCATTTCTGCATTAGAAAAAGTCTGAAATGTGCTTAGAGACAATTAAATGATAAAAAAGCCTCACCTATAGTGGTACAGTCCATCATTCATACAGAGTGAAAGTACAGCACAGTTTCCTCACAGAACTGTGGATTTATGTTAACCTGGCTTCTTGTTTTATAAACAGTCATGATGCAGAGGTTAACTATTTCCAGGACTTCCAACACATGCTTTCAGCAGGAGAAGCATTTAACATGACCACACTAAAAGGAACCAGTCGCCAAAAACATGCATCTAAACTATCACATTACCCATTTAAATGTATTTAAATCATTTATGTAACAGTTTTTCAAACTTTTTCAAACTTAAACACAGTAGTCTGTTGTTCTTTCTCATGCAAACCTGATTATCAGCCCAACAGCAGGGAACAGAGAGGCTTTAGTATTAAGTTAATGATTATTCCTCTGAAATAATGGAGTGCTGTACCATATCGATCAAGGTAACAAAAAGGCATGGCTCCAGGAACAAAAAATATATTCAGACAATCAGCCTATTTAGATACCTTAAAACCAGAGAAGTGCTCTTTCTAATCCAGACAGCATTTCTGCAAACAAACCCGATTAAAACAAAACACAGTCTGCTATGATTAAATAAAGATTATCTTTATTCAAGATAATACAGAAACAGAAAAAAGCCCATTTAAAACATTTTTCTCCCCATGTTCATTAAAATAGTGAAAGCTGTTTTCATGTTTTGCTCATTAATATGAAATGATTTGATGAATGATTTAAATTTGTCCATCTTGAATTTGCCTGGTGGAGCACTTGTCTCATGCTTCTTTTTAGCAGAACTCTTTATTTTAAGCTCCAGTGTAAAACCTATTAATATACCTAATAACCCGCCCACAAATAAACATGCTGCATTATAACCTTTGCGTTTCACTTGCATTGCCCAAAGTTAATTAATGCTGAGAACACACTACACGACTCGCTGAAACACTGTAAGACTGAACTCAACACATGACTGAACTCCACTACAAAACACACTTAACGACTAGCAAGTCACGACTGGACAAATTCTGCCAAATCAAGAAATCTCACAATAACTCAACTGCGCAAGATCTGTCAACAGATAGTTGGTAATATTTATTTGCTGTGCACTTTGTGCAGAAAAAGTGAGGAAAACATAAAAAATTGCTATATCCAATGATATGGTGTACTCGCACTCTTCAGACAACACTGGTGCTTTTATTTTAAAACAAGGTTTGTTTTACTTTTCTTAGTTTGTGCTTAAAGGATAAGTTCGCCCAAAAATGAAAATTAGCCTAAGTTTTTCACACCTACAAAGCATCCTAGGTGTATAGGACTTTGTTCTTTCAGACAAATCCAATTGGAGTTATATTAAAAATGATCTTTGCTCTTTCAAGCTTTAGAATGGCAGTAGGCGGGTGGTCCAAAAGTAGTTAAATAAAGTGCATCCATCCATAGGCCTAATAAAACGTGCGGATGATGTAGAACGTATGTGTCGTGTGTGTATGTGAACGTGCCGGTGATTAGTGACGAACGCAGAAGTGTGGAGGAAAGACAGCAAAATCACTGGACACAAATTAGAAGCACAAAATGAGGTTTTTAAAAGAAAAGTGTTGGAGGATTTTCATATAAGCCAAGAGGAGACTGGTTTTCTTTTGCTAAAGTAAGGAAATTTGCATCCTTTGCTCCTGTAAACAAACTCGCGAGACTAGCATATCTCATAGGACCGATTTTTCTTACAAAACACATCGATTCTCTATAGGAGGTCTTTATTCACTTCCCGGAGCCATGTGAGGTGCATTTTATTATGGATGGATGCTCTTTATGTGACTACTTTTGGACTGTTGAAAAACAAAAACAGCCGCCTATACTGCCATTTGAATGCTTGGAAGAGCAATGATCATTTTTAAAATAATTCAGATAGGATTTGTCTGAAAGAAGAAATTCATACACCTAGGATGCCTTGAGGGTGAGAAAAACATGGGCTAATATTCATTTTTGGGTGAACAAATATGTAAAAAAACAAAAAACAAAAAAGTAATATAAATAATATATATACCCACTAGAAAGAAATAAAACATTACTGCTCCATTTTTTTTCAGAAAGAAAAGTCATTTAAAAAATACTGTTTGTGTATTTACATTTTGATTTTATTAGTCTACAGCAAACATTAATGCTCCCAATGCTATTTAATGGTGCTGTCAACACTGCACTTTAAGGCACCGTAAGGTTCCAAGAAAAGACTCCATCGCATTAAAAAAAAAAAAAATAAATAAATTGCTGGATGGAAACACCAAGATGCACATAAATTCTAAAAATGTGCATAAAAAAAATTAAGAAAAAAAGAAAAAAATTTAAGAAAAAAATTTTATCCGATAAGAAAAAATTGTGCACAAACTTCAGTGGAAACACATTTACCAAATAAATTCCATCCTGAGCATCAAAAAAGTCATGTGACTTTGTACGATGGGATGGGATCGCGTTGCACAGTATCTGAAATGTTGTTTTGGTTGTTCTGAAATGCCTGAGCAAAGTCATCAAAGTATTTCTGTAGGCTATAACAGTCTTACACGACTGCATTCCCAAACAGCAGGCATCCACCTCTGAAAGCAATGACATTATTTATTGTTTCGTCTGCTTGCTCTGAGGCACAAGCAATTCATTATACATGAAAATTATTATAGTGAGTGGCTTCTCATTCTTTTCTTAGTGTTATATAGTGCAAGTTTATCAGGAAGTGACGATTTTGTTCTCTTTGACTTTTTGTCTCTTTGATGAACATGGTGCTTTATTCGCAAATGTTTTATGCAATACTTCAGTTTCACGCATTAGTTAATTTGAATCTTTGGATGGAAACATAGCTAATTGTCTGGTCTCCTCATTCACTACCCTGTGACTATTTGTGTCTGTGTCTGATTGCTGCTTACCTTTTTAATTACCTTGACATTTACCTGTTGATTATCCTGTCTTCAGTTTTCATCTTCCTGCACTGTTCCATGCTGTACCAGCCTGCTTCTGAGATCTGAGATGTCAGTTCCCCTATTAATGGATGCCTTTACTCTTTGCACTCTGTATTAATAAGAAATGCAGAAGTCCATATAAATACAAAACAGACCTCCATATTGTGAGCACCAGATTGTATGTATGTTTCAAAGTTAAATGATATTTCTTCTGAAGGCTGGTTGCTCTTTTTCCATGCAATTACAATAATTTGGACAATGGAGATTCAAAATAGATCAAAAGCACCATCCAACTGTGCTTGCCTTAGAAAAATTGTTACCAGAAGAAATACAAATAGAAAAGCTGAAATTCCTCCTACACAGCCAAGAGTAAAGACAATGAATTTTCTGATGAAGCTGAACTAGCTTTGTATGAAGCTTTGAAGATAAAGTATGAAAACACTGACTGGGTTTTATCAGCTTTCTCCTGTAACTGTGTTGTAATGAGGGCAGATTCAGAGATGTTAGACCAGTATATTTTAGGAGGTTGTTTGGGGCAGGGGGCTTCAGCAGAGCAGCTCAGATTGACTGTCGTTTCCTCCATCACTTCTTGCAGATCAGTGGGTGTAAGGATGGAAGGCTCCAGTACAATTACAAAGCAAGAGTACACTGTATAAAATACTACTAAATGAAATATAATTGCTCTGCTTGTTAATTAATTACATCAGTAGGTGGCAAAAAGTGAGAAAAAGTGAATGACTAATTGAATCTTTTACCTGACCGATTCAAACAAAAACAGCGATTCATTCAGGAATGAAAGGAGTAGCTGTTTTTTTTTCATTGAATTGTTCACTCTAACATTTGCTCAAATACGATGATTCATTGAAAGAAAATGATTCATGAAACAAACACAGGCTGTATTCCTTGGAGACACAATAGTTGACTCTTCAGTGGCTCCATTTTGAATTTTGGTAAATGGTAAATACTGTCTTTAAGAAGTAAGTAAGGAATAATTGACAACGGGCCATAAAGGCATTTCCACACTGAACGCGGAAAAGCGAAACGAATATTGGACACGATGACGTGCTGGAATAAAACCACACATTCCAATGGATGCTACCACACATTCCAATGGATAGACTGTGAATATTTGCGCACCGAAAATGCGAATGTTTTTTCTTTTCAAACCAGTCCGACAAGTCTTTTCAGCTTCGCAAAGCAAAAACATGGGCTGTCCAATAAGATTTGAGAATTACATCACATGGCCAGAGCCACTGCTGTTACCCAAAAGGTTGAAACGGTGGCTCTAAAAGCTCAGAAGACTGAAGCTTTATTAAACATAAAAAGAATGCATGGCTTCCTA
>JAUZSZ010000115.1:23375935-23386199 GCA_034780575.1 Labeobarbus marequensis | reverse complement strand
TTCAGTCTAGCTCAGAACATCATGGCGATAGATGGTAAGTAGGCCGATACAGCTCTCCTGCTCTCTCAAACTCACTTCTGTTTCCAAAATCCCTCGCTTAGCTGTACGTGAAGTGGTTAAATGTGACTATTTTCCCACTGACTGTGGCATAGAGTGTTTTTGTGTTAAAGGGATGTTGGTGGTAAAGTTTGTGTATTGTAGTGTAGATTGGAATGATTGTGGTGCTGAAAGAACAGCTCCCGCACTGCCGACTCCCTCAATCAACTGGTATTGCCGATATACTTTCGCTGACTATTTGATGGTTTCTTCCACTGTAGTGCGAGAGAACCGGCGCTGTCAGCAGGTGCCGGTCGCTTCATTGAGGAAATCCGGTGGTTTCACTTCTCCATTTGGGAGAGTGCCGCCGTCTTTGATGTAACTCGGGGATAGTATATAGAATTCGAGGCTGTTTTAAAGCCGGTGTTCAGTCTTTGTGTATTATTTTGAGACACTCATACAGGTTGCGCGAAGAGTCGCGCGGGATCTGTTTAGCTGAGATTTTCTTGTTTAAGGACGTTGCTCTCTAATCTTTGCTTTTAAGCACTAGTGTCTGTTTGCATAGATGTTATTTGTTCATTTCATTGCGTTAACCGTTTGCAGTTTCTCTTTCTGAATTGCCTTCACATCGAGAATACTCAAATAGTAGCTATTTGCTGGTTTTTGAATGTGTGCAGTTTATATTGTATGTAGGTGGTGTGTACATCAGTCGGCGCAAGTTTATCAGTGTTATTTTGTATGTAAAGACTAGTTCTCACTGTGTGACTAGATTATGGTTGTGTTTAAAATGCTTGCTTTTTTATTGACCATGACTGTAACCAACACACCCACACACACACAGCCTCCACACGAGAAAATAGTTCTTACTGAATATGCAGTGTTTTCATTTCATTTGAAATGTGCTGCTTGAGAGAGATTAGTCAAATTTTTAAATGATTTTAAACTGCATGCACAATGTTTGGTAGGATTTGATAGGATTTTCTATTTCTAATGTTAACTGATTTGTCTAGCAAAATTGACCATCAGGTGACGTGCATGGGAGAAATAAGCTTTTTATTAATTGCCTTCAAAATATGTTTGTTTGTTTGTTTTTTTGTTAGTTTTCATAGAATGAAATAGCTCTTAATGTGTTATTTATATATAAATCGCAAACACATTTGCTATCAGTATAACATCAATATCCCATTTTTGATGATGATCTGTCCCGCTTAAACGGGAAAACATTGAAAATCAGTGCATTTGTTTTATCATTATTACACAGAAAGTACTTTTTTTTTTTTTTTACTTTTATTGTTGTACAACTGCGACTATGCGGCTTTTATCAGTGCTCCTTCAAGAATCTGTTTTCCATTGTTCCCTCTAAGGGAAAACAGTTTAGTTTGACAGCAAATTCTATTATTTGCAAGTGACAGCATGTCATGATGTCAGATGCATAATGTCTTATTAATCTTACAGATATTAATGTTTGTAATAAATAATAAATAATCCACTGCAGAATCCAGTGTTCGTTCCTTCTGCCAAAAATCTGATAGAATGTGAAAGTGAAAAAGGGAAAGTCTGTTTTACAAAGGCAATTTGTAGTCGACTCAGATTCTGTGTATATCTTAATATTTAATAGAAGTGTGGAAGTGTCATGTAGAGCTCCCAGATAGCCTGTAATGCTTACGATTGGCGCTGGTTATTTTGCATTGCACTGCAGGTCAGTTAACTGTATTGACACATTGACATCCAAACAGACCGATTCTGCCTCAGGACAATCAGATACTTTATCTCCTCTCTTCTCCTCTCTCAGCTGTTGGCACAGTGAGTCCACATCAAATATTTACAGCACTTCACTGCTGTTCTGCAGAGAATAAAACCCAAAATCATGTTGGCATAACAAAAGAGCTGCACATCAAGCAGGAAGTGGATTGCTGATAAGGAAGAATAGGATGAAAAAAGAGGCTGTTGAGTGCTTGTTTAACTGTTATCACTTCAGTGAAGTGTGTTGCCCCTGAAAGAGCTCCTGCTTTTGTTCTTTTCTATTTGATTCCCATGAACCTCTTGAATGAAAAATTCAGCATTTTTACTTTTTACATGGCAAACATCTGGTGTTCAGGTGTGTGTGGTTGTGAGGTTCTATTTGCTGAGCAAGTGTTTTGTGAGTTGTTTACTTTACTTCCGTAGATATATGCTATAAGGAAGAGAACTTGATGGCCAGCTTGATGGATTTTGAAAACATGGTGCATTAATTTCACACGTCACAGCCTTTTGTTTCACATGACGGACGAATTTGGAATGATTACAGGGAAGTAATTCAGCCATAACTAAAAGAAGGCACTTTATCATCAGCGCTGACAGGTGAATTTCAAACTCTGATGGATGTCTGTAATGGACGACCTTTAAAACCCTCAAATGATACTTGCATGCAATGATTCAAGTGCATTGAGTTGTGTTAAAGATGCTTTTATTTAAAGTAGAGGTGGATAAGTCTTACGCTTCACCAGTGAGCAGTCTCATCAGTCATTGGACTCACCATTGGTGTGTTGCCTCCTTTTACCTGTAAATGAGGAAATTAGCTTGTCAAAATCTGACAGAGCTGTTTACAAGTCATGTTATTTCAGAGCTCTGGAGGCAACATACCCTCAGCTCCTTAAGCTCCATTGCTAATCACATTAAATAGCTGCCATTTCCTGTTAACACCAGAGTGACTGCATCAACACAAAACTGTTACATATAATTATTGAAATATGTGCGTTTTTAGATCTGCTGTTTCACCTGTTTCTAAATGTTCATGTCAAAATATACATAGAAATGATGCAATGCTTAGTCAAACTCTGGTTTAAGATTTAGAAACTAGGATAGAATCAGTAAAGAAATAATGTGAAATATTCTGCTGTTTTCCATTTTGCTCCTTTGACATTTTGATAATAACAGCCTTTGTGTTCCACATTTAAAAATAGTCAAGAGTTTTGAGTGAAGGTGAATGAAGATGATGAGACAATTTTCATTTTTATAATATTGAAAGTTTGGGAAATAATGTGTATATTTCCTAATATTATTATATATTTTAATGAATATATTTTAAAATGTCATTTATTCTTCTGATGGCAAAGCTGAATTTTCAGCAGCCATTACGCCAGTCTTTGGTATCGCACACCTTCAGAAATCATTCTGATATACTGGTTTGGTGCTCATGAAACATTTCTTTTTATTATTATTATTATTATTATTATTATTATTAATAATAATAATAATAAGATTGAGTTGTGCAACTCAATATTTTGGTTGAAAACATGATACATTATTTTCAGGATTCTTTAATGAATAGAAAGTTCAAAAGAACATTTTTTCTTATGTAATTATTTTTCTTGTGTATTTTTTTTTTTTCTTTTTTTTGCCCACAGTAAACTTTCAACTTGATTGCCAATTACCAAAGGTACAAATATTTTAATGGACGTTGCATTCAAAATAAACTTGGCTCAAATTTTGAGGGGGCACATATGAATGGGCATGATGCAGAATAAATCAAACAGGCTGTATAATATCTTTCATTTCTACGGTTCTTTCCTGCTGCCTGTGGGATGTTGATTTCACTTCTTGGCCAACTGTGGTTTATCCCAGAGAATATCACACACTGGATTTCTGAAATAGCTGTACCCATTATGATTAGCATTTTTCATTTCGCATCAAATGTTTCACTTTTTGCCACACTGTTTGATTAAAACAAAAATCATGCAAATTGAAAAACTGCTAAGACTTGCCTGTACTTTGCCTCTAGACTAACATTTACATACAAACCCACACACTGGTCTTACTCAGTCTTTAGGGGCATCTTGTGCATGAAATCAACTGCATCAGCTGTGGAGCAGTTCTCAAGAGTCTGACTTCTGCAGAGTCTGTTTTCATGACTCAGATCAGTGCAGACAGATCATGAACCTGATCCAATGCAAAGTCTGAATGCAGAGCGTGAAGTAGATGAAGTCCCAGCAGAGTCCAGTCACCAAAACACACCCACAGAGCCGCATTCCGTCTCCCAACGGCAGCGGAGTACTCCAGAGAGTGGAGGTGCAGGGCCATAATTGCTGTATTGTTGGTCTACTTGTGTGCTTGTGAAGAAGAAAGCAAACAAGACATTTAAATGAGCTTTTTTCTCTCTTTTGCTGGTTATTTCCAGATTAGCAGAGTTAACGCCTCTCACAGATTACAAGATTAAACTGCATCTAATCAATAAATGATCCATGAAAACAAATGGACTTTAATCAGCGTTATTTAAACTAGCTGTTCTGATGTCTGATTTAAAACTCTCCACAGGACCGTAAGCAGCGTGTAGGAGTTTGTGGAGAGGAGGCGTATGCCAGCAATCAGAATCTTTTGTCTAATTGGTTTGGGATTTCAGATCTAGTGCAGATTTTAGGACTTGTTTGCAAATGCCCATTAGCTTTTATGTGTCTTGACTTAAATTGCTTCTCTCTCTCCCTAGAGACTGAGAAGGAGAGAGAGTGCGTGAGTAAGAAAGAAAGGGAGAGAAATGTAGACTGTAGTGAATAGGATCTCCCTTAGAGGGCCAAACTGTTAATTGCGGCGTTGTGTGTCAGACTGGTAAAGTGAGTGTGCAGGAGAGAGAGAGAAAGAGTGAGACTCTCTAGGGCAAAGTTGTCTCTTGAAAAAGACTGGGCAAAGAAACATGTTTTTTTTTTAGTATTCAGACCAACATTGCTTTATACAATGTTTCAATAAATGAGTTAATATTAATAAAATAATGAAATAATAAATTAATACTGAGTAACTTGTGTTTTAGTTTTTTTAATTTAGTTTTAAAATTCATTTCTTTATTTATTATTATCCAAATTATTATTTATCCAAACAAGCCACAGCAGAAATAATCATTGCATGTCTCTGAGCATCACGCAGTAGTGGCATTCCTGAATCAATCAGTAGATTTGAACGAATAGTTAATTGAATAATTCATTGATTCATTCACTGAGAGGCTTGCTTCGTTCCTCTTGCTTTGTTTGAGTCAGTGATTTAATACCACACTAATAAAGTCAGTTACAGTACTTGTTTCATTCCCAAATAAATCAGTGTTTTTAAACCAATTGATTGAGTTACTGATAAAGTTGACTTTCTCATAAAGACACAAAAACAGACAGGCAGAGTGATATTAACAGTGGAAGGTCCCAGTGCTGTTAGACTGTATATTAGCACTCTTGGACCAACATTGTATATCAAGTCACTTTGGATAAAAGCATCAGCTAAATTAGCGAATTTCTCAGCCGATGGTAATGAGTCATTTTTCTCTTTACAATCACGTTTTGCTTCAGATAAAATTTAAATTCTAACAGTGTCTGACAAAGGCACAGATGACCCATATGCGCTTTGGGCAGTTTCTAATATCTTACTTTGGAAGCTGTGATCACTTTGGAGAGTGTGGTCTGGAAGGGTGCTAATTGTCCCTATGAATCAAGCTCTAATGATTCTTTAATGTAGTTGGCAGAAGTTTAAACTGTTGGCTGATGGAGTTGGTTCATATTAAATTACACTACCCAACCCTCAGCCCTCGTTGTTCCAATGTGCATGCGTTTAATTATTTTACCAAGTTTTGCCAAATTTGAAGATGAGTAATAGCATGTAAATGGCCTAAAATGGATCTTTAATGGTTTCTATAAATGGTTTTCTGTCTTGAAACTGTATGTCAGAGATTATTCTTTTCTTAAACCATTGATAATAAAGGCCCAACTTGTTCACCACACATGTAGTCTAGTATAGCCAGACCTTCAGACTGACGGCTGAAGGTCTGGAATGCATGGCAGCTTTCGTTGGCCAAGGCTCGCCCATGAGGCTGTTTGACCAACATGTCAAACAACCAATCACAGTTTGTTTCGTTCAGCATCACGTTTCAGGGCATGGAAATGTGGCCGCAATAACAGACAATAACAATAAGGTGTAAAACTCTCGGACACATTTTAAAGATTCTATGCCGCAAAATTTGAAATCCTGTATAATTCAACCAATCCGATGACAACTTCGAAACTCCTGAAGTGTTTCCACTTTTGTGTGCCATATGCATCAGATGTTTAGCCAGCGGTCCATGGGCATGATGTCTGAGGCTGAGACTACCACACATGTAACACACTGTAAACCCTAAATATACGGTAATGCGTTGATTGGACTCTGACTAGAATTGTACTCAGCATCAAGTTCCCAGAATTAATAGACTATTACCTTTACTAACACACAAGCACACAAACACCTGTGAAAATTGAGGGTCAGAGGCTTTACTTCATGGGTGTATTTTTTTGTGCAGAGCACAGATTTAAAATAAATAAATAAATACAACTTCTGCCTTTTTGAAAATTGGTTTGCACATCTTATCGAGAGGCATTTTTGAGTGTGAGGTTCTATGGAATTTTGTTTGTCCAGTCTGTTCTCTGATTCTTTATGCTATCCAGGACAAATTATTGTCATTTGTCACCTAATTACATTTTTAAAGTGCATAGCTTGCCATCTTGTTAAAGATCTTTTTCTCTTTTTGTGTATCTATGGTGGTAGGGATTTTATCTATTCAGTTGCCATTTATGGCATCACATTTCAGCAGTTCTCCAGCTTGCATTATTCTAGCCTTGCAGAATTCTAGTCAGAATTCACAATATGAAATATGCAGGTCTCCCAAACCCTTTTTGTTAATGCTCATCTGATGTTGGAGATTCTCAATGATAAAAATTGTTTAACATTAAACTAAATCTAATATAAATAAGGAAAAATGTTATAGTTCTATCTACAAATGAAAAAACACACACATACTGTACACACTCATCCTTAACCCTTAACAGAGCATAATGCAAACAAACGAGCCTCAGCCTGACCAAAGAACCGCATTTAAAAGACTCTAAGAAAAAAAGATCATTTCAAATGAGCTTCAGTAGTCAGTCAGCAAACCCACCGTGGGATATTGGAAAATCACAGGTTTTTTCTGTTCCTCAGTGGCATTTTCATTACATCCCCTCTGGTTAGCTACTTCTGTGTGCTGTTGTTTTTGAAGCCAAAGTGGATTTGTGTGTAAATCTGTCAGTCTGTGTGGATAAGATGTTGTTTCTTTATAGAGAGTGAGAGATGGTGAAAATAGCATACACAAAATCTGGAGCTGTTAAGCCCAGGCAAGAAGGATTCTAGATATAGATAGATATTGATGAAGTTGTAGGCAAAGGATATATTTGAATCTCTTGCTTAGTCATGAATTGGTTTGGAGGAAAGTGTCAGTATTTATAGTTCTCACAGTTACTATATTTAACTCTCCTTCTGAGCTGACAAACTGCACCCACCTGTGATCTTTGGGACAAATCTGAAATGAATTATGATAGGGGAAAAAATATTTGTAGAGAATACTGAAAGAGTAAAAATGTTTGCATGAAAAGAAATTTGTTTACTTATATTAATTTTGGCATTTCATAATATCTCAAATTTTATTACAGCATCTGTATTCAGAATGTTTTGAAAACAAGTTGTGTACATCTTTAATGCAGAGACTTTTGTTTATATGAATTTATTATGCTATGCCGTGGATACATCGTGCTTTGCAAAGTTTGACAGGACTTTGCTTCACACAGTGTGATCTCCAGATCCAAGGGCACTTCTTTACCCCTCTCTCATTCATTTTTTCCACATTCTAGGATTTGAAAACTAAATAGAGGGAAATACCTGTATAAAACTGGGACGGACCTCTATAAATACAAAACAGCCCTGTCTGAGAAGGGGAGATGGATGAAAGTGTGAGAGGACAAAAGTATTTGGGGTTTGGCCCTGCAACCTTACCTTGGCTTAGTTTACTTACTTTATTTATAGACTTGGCATCAGTCAAACTGTTTCCCTCAGGACTGAATCAGAACTGACCTCCAGCGAAGAATCCTTGGAGAAGAACCACAGGCATCAGAGATTCTGACTAACTGGCCCACTTTGCAGTTTATTCTGACTGTGAACCACCCAATTAGAAAAGTCTCTTTAACTTATAAGTAAAAAAGTTTTTTTTTTTTTTTTACTTAACATTACTGGGTAGATAAATCTTAAATTTATAATTTAAACCTTGTGGTCAGAATATCCATTGAAAAGTAATAAATCAGTGTTCCGATATCTGTGCCATATAATGTGCAATGTGCATTAGACGGTCCCTAAACAATGGGCTGAAACTAAACTGCAGATGCAGGGATTGTAACAGGAACCCTTGCTAGGATATCTCAAATTATGCGAGTTCAACTTCAGTTCAACAAGATGGAAGTTATTGCATATTTAGCAGAGCTGTTAGATCTTAATGTGATTTTAATCTGCTTTGTACACTGTGGGTCTGAAACCACACTGGCTGTGTGACAAAAGACCATGTCAGTAGCTCTTGTGGAGAAATCTCTCTCTCTCTGCAGGCTAGTTTTGTGTGAATTTTAGTTCTTTTATTTGTATATTATCTTTTTGATTGAATATTCCGCTGTCGATCATTTCACACACAGCTGTGTGATGGATAATTACAGCATTTTGGGGGGTTATGATAGACCCAAAACACCCTGTGGGAATATTCAAAATTAAACTGCAATGTTTACTTTTTCAATGTAATGTAGGTGATGCAGATCATCTCTGATCTGTCTTCTTAACAGTAAGCTTCCAATGAGCAGTAATCGAGATGCTACCTAATTACAGTACTGTTATAATAGCAGTGATCAAGCTTCATTACCATGGAAAGATCCACATTGTGAAATTTAGTCTTAGATGTAATTCTACCATGATTAGACTCCACATCACAGATGTCTGGTGTTTCGATCGGGTTACAGGTTGACAGCACACATTAAGAATGCATAAACTGACATCCTTGGCTGCTTCCATTTCTCTCCTCCAGAATGACCTTTACTCACCTTCTCACAAACAACCTCTGCAGGTCAGCCTGACATTACAACCCCCCACAGGCTAAAGGCCAAAGGTATTTGATTCACAACAACTCTCAACCAGAATCAAAGTCTCCCTTTTTCAATGCTAATCAGATTTAATGCACAAATAACAAGATATTACTCAATTGTAACATTGAAACGTGCAGTTTCTGTAAAGCTGTTTTGAAATGATATGTACTGTGAAAGTGCTATTCTTGAGTTGAATGGATTTTTTTAAATGATTAAACTAAACCCTTCCACTGAATGTGGTTTAAAAAAAACAAGCAGACAAAAGCAAAACAAGCTCTTTGCAGTTGAACACTGAGTTGAATAAAGCTCTTGCAGTGCAGAGATGCTCATTCAGGGCTCCAAGGGTTCTCAGACTGAAGTGCCATACAAATTTATTGTTCATGTGTTAGTTTGAGAAGCACTTGAATTAAAATGAGGTCAAATGGGTCAGTTTTGTCTATGGAGGTTTGAGAAACGTAACAAGGACAATGTCAGCCAGTAATCACAGTAATCATATTTATTTAACATGTTTAAAAACATAAATAATATTATAATGTTGTTGTTTAAATAAACTCTGTGCTCTCTGAGGTTGTATTTATTAGATCAAAAATACAGTAAAAACCATAATATAATTAAATATTGTGACAATGACTCTTTTCCATTTTAATATATTTTAAAATACAATTGTGTTGGCAAAGCTACAACGATTCACCATCTTACTATATCATATTGGTCATCATCATTTGTGTTTGAACATTATTAATACTAATTCTCATAACACAGACACAGTCCATATGTTTTACCCCTTAACGCACGGCTCCATGTTTAAACTGTATGCTTAGCTCTGGTGTGGGGTATCACTTCACTCAGTCCCAGGTTTGAATCCAACCACTGCCAACTGAAATCTTCTGCAGACCATCATGGGTTAGTCTTACGCTGTACATAATGGAAACTCTTTTTTGCCACTTTCTAATGCATGAGTGTGGGTTTCAGCTTTAAAGACATTTCTGACCTGAACTGTCCCAGCAAACACCCGAGCACAGCTGCAAAGTGTAAAGTGAGCCGTTCTGCTGAGGTGATGTCTGAGATTATGTGTCTGAGTTTTAACTGCACAGAGTTCAGATTAACACAACAGTGATCCCTGTTTGAATTCATTACCTTTGAGAGGTTATTTAGCAGGCCATATTAAAGACTTACAGTAGGTTATCCTTGCTAAAGTTAGATGCTTGGACACATTAGAAGGTTGATACCAAAAACATGTTTTAAATACTGTAAGTAGAGCTATGTGGATTACTTACAAATTGTAGTCTGTTACTGATTACTGATTAAAATTG
>JAUZSZ010000115.1:23310935-23323399 GCA_034780575.1 Labeobarbus marequensis | reverse complement strand
AGAAGATCGGTTTTTTTTTTTTTTTCTTTTTTTTTCTTTTTTCTTTTTCTGGAGTAGCTCTGATCTAGGAATGGACTGGGCTTTCCTATAAGCATTATGTACAATTTCTGTGTGATAGCCCCTTTGTGAAAATCGGTTACACATGACTTTGGCTTGCACTTCATATTCATTGTCGGTATCACAAATACATCTAAGACTTTGGAACTGGCCAAAAGGTATATTGTTTTTAAGCCAATTTGGATGGACTTTTAACATAGTATTTCTATCTGTTGTTTTTCGATACACAGTAGTATGGAGCTTCCCATCTTTACCCTTAAAAATGGTTAGATCTAAAAAATGAATAGTCGTTTTGGAATGTTCCATGCACAGTTTTACATTCCTATCATTGTTGTTCAAATGATCATAAAACTAACAGTTCTTCATAAGAACCACTCCATATCAAGAAAATGTCATCAATATACCTCCCCCACCATTTTATCTTGTCACTGTAGCTGTTAAAATAGACAAAATCCTTCTCCCATAAACCTAAAAAAAGGTTAGCATAGTTGGGGGCAAAGCATGCACCCATTGCAGTACCCCGAACCTGAATATACAATAGGTCTTGGAAAAGGAAAACATTATTTTTAAGTGTCCATTCAGTGAGCTGAATAATGAATTCAGAGGGAGGCAAAGAGTCTATAGGTCTATTCATTAGAAAATGTTGCAAAGCTTTCAGTCTGTCATCATGAGCAATATTTGTGTACAGAGACTCCACATCAAATGTGACTAAAAAACAGTTATCTGGAACTCTCATGTCACTTAAAACCTTCAACACATAAGTAGTATCCTGTATATAGGAAGGAAGCTGTTCAGCCAAAAGCTTGATGTGAAAGTCTATAAATTGCGATGCTGGCTCTGTGAGAGAACCATTGGACGATATAATAGGCCTGCCCGGAGGAGATTCAAGAGACTTATGAACCTTTGGGAGCATGTAGAAGGTGGGTATTCTAGGATGTTGACATAGGAGAAAATCATGCTCCTGTTTTGAAATCCACCCAATATCCTTGGCTGTGAGCAACAGTTCTTTTAATCTCTCTTTTATGATGTCTGTTGGATTAGACAACAGCCGTTGATAATAGTCTTGATTATTCAGTTGCCGTAAGGCTTCTTCAACATATTTATCTTTGTCCATTACCACAACAGCTCCCCCTTTGTCTGCGGGTTTTATGATTATAGACTCATTCTGTACCAAATGATCTATGGCCAGTTTTTGGGATTTGGTCAGATTCTCCCTAATTCTTAAATTGAGAGATTGTTTCAATCATCTAATGTCAAAGTCCACCTTTTTTGTAAAAGCAGTCAAAGTCACATTCGAAACTGGAGGCATAAAGTGTGATTTTGGTCTAAAGGGAGATCTTTGGACTGTATTCTCATTTTTCTGATTATTTTGGTAATACCAAACTTTGAGATGGAGACTTCGGTAGAATCTAAATAGATCCACCTTGGTATTAAACTCATTTGTGTGGTAAGTAGGAGAGCCCTGATGACTTTGAACAAATGTGCTATTATCGTTACAGGATAAGAATGTTTGTTCATAACTTTGCCAGAATGTTCTCTAATCATTGGGCAGGTATCATTTTAAAAATCTGGCATTTCTTTGTTTTAAACAATTTTTACTCACTAAATATACCTTTTTACAATATTATAGTCTTTCTCGTCTAGGAAAATGAACCAAAAATATGAATTACTCTTCTTGTATTATACATTGTTTTAATCAATAAAATGTGCTCAGCACTCTAAGGAAACTCTAAGAAAAGTCCATAAAAATAATTACGCTATACTGTGTTAATATGAAAGAACTTCTGTATTGGTTTTCTCTCGGTTTGCCCATGTTTTTTTTTTTTTGTTTTTTTTTGTTTTTTGGTTTGTTTGTTTGTTTTTTTCTCTTACAGTGCAATGAGAATTTCCTGTGATGAACAATATCAAATAGCAGATCATGGTTTGTCAGGGTGTTTGATTGCACGCTTTAATTAGTTCTGAGAAAGTTACTAGAATTTAATAATTCTGTGAATGTCTTCACTATGTTGTCCATAGTACAAGCTTATAATTGTGGTTCAGTTGGACTCTAATGTAAGCTAAAGGCTATTCTTTTTACATACCTCTTATTTCAAAGAAATACTTGTATATGGGAAAGAAAACTAGTTTTCAGCTTTTCCCTGAACATGAACTGGGGGACTCTGACAGCCGTGCGCTCTATCAAGAGATATCAAACAATCATCCACCCTCAAGTGCTCTGGGAACCATGGAAAATATAGCTTTGTTTCAAGCTGCTTATGTGATCGGTGAACTGTATCGACCCAGAGGAGTATTTCAATTATCTTTCACAGTGATTCCTCAGACATGGCTGCCATTTGCATATCGGGCAGAGCCATCTATAGAGTCAAAACAGGTGAGGGGAAAAAGAAAAAAAAAAGAACGGCTGTTTGTATTTTTTCTCATCTGCTGTCAAACGTACTCAAGAGGGAATGGCTGCCTCAGCTTGCTCTTTTGATTTTAAAACAGGATCCATGCAAGTCGACATCATTTTCTAGTAAATGTTCATGTTTCTTTCCATTATGCAACACTGTGTTGAATTATTAAAATGCAGTGATCTTTGTTTTGTGTTCTACACATCCATGGTGCTGCTGGTTATTCTTCTTCAAAGTGATGTTTTCCCATTGAAAAGTGAAATGGAATTGAGGAGAGAAGGGAATTCGAGTTCGTCTCGTGATGGATAATCGTGTGTGTGTGTGTGTGTCTGTGTGTGTGTGTCTGTGTGTGTGTGTGTGTGTGTGTGTGTGTGTGTGTGTGTGTGTGTGAGAGAGAGAGAGAGAAATTGTCAGTGAAGATTAATGACCTTTGTAGAGGCAGTCATCCAGAACTTTTCCTCTCTCTCCTGTCACTGCGTCTGTGGTAGAACAGAGAACAAAATGATTAAAGAGAGATCACACAAACAGATACCTTCCCTTTCAGCTTCTTGAATGTTGTTCTCTCTCTATCTCATTATCTGAGTGTTTCATAGTGTGTGTTTTTGCGCTATTAGCCGTTTTAAAGAGTCACAATGTGTTTTTCAAATGCCTTGTTAGTGTAATCTTCAAAGATAGAGGAAATAACAAGTTATTGTAGAGTAGCACAGTGTTGTTGAGAGGTTGCTTTCTTTAAAGGGGTTGTAATGAGGATTCAAATTTTCCTTGATCTTTTAAGATAAAAGAGTTCATTGTAATATGAAAACATACTGTAACTTTCAGAATGCAAAACTTGCTCCCCGGTGAGAAAAAAAAACGTATTGATTACTACAATACAAGAATCTCAATGTTAGAAACTAGCGGCTGTTTATTTTTAAGTGTCTGATCATTTCAATTAGATCCTAACAGTATATGAGCGCACATTTCAGTACAAATTGTTTTGTAAAGCTGTCACAAATATAATACAAGCTTTGCAAAGAGGCTGCTATTGATGGATTTTAATTATGAGTGGTTTGCAAAAACTTTACTAACATTAAGCTTTACTAGAAGTATGCCTCATGTTAAAAAATAAATCAATATCAAAAACATTTTAAGATATGAATTTATGAACACACACACAGTGAATACAGTGGTGCAGAAAATAAAATTCAGTCAGTGTCAACTGAAAACCTGCATTTAAAAGGATATTTTGTCAAAAAAAGTAAATTCTTTCATCATTTATTCATCTATAAGTGGTTCCAAACCTGTATGATTTTTTGGGACATATGTCATTTGTATGTATGTATACTATATGTAATATAAATATGTGGATTTAAAAGAATATGTCAACTATTTTTGTGTATACAAAGTATACAAAATAGGGTACAAAACAACACTGGACCCTACTGACTTTTACTGTACAGAAAAAAAACATCTTCTGTGTTCCATAGAAGATATAAAGTCATACAGGGTTGAAATAAAATGAAAATTCTCTCATCATTTACTCATGTATGACAGAATTTCATTACGAATTTTTTTATAATTATGTTTGTGTGTTTGTTGTTTAGGACTGAGGTGAAACTATGGCTTTGGTCCTATCAATGAACCCCTTTTGTGAGCCTGAAGCCGAAGCCCGGCAATCAATCTACCAACCAATCTGGGAATCTGAGCATTGCAGTAAAAGCTGTATCTCCACCCCCTCACCACCAGGGGGTGACACCCAAGGGCTCATTGAAGGTCTGAAACTAATCTCATCTCTGAAAAACAAACTACAATGAACAGATGGTGCTGATGATGTTCCATTCCAAAGTAGACATTTCAAAATCTGTTATCCAGTTTTGGAACTAAAACCGCCAGAAATACTCTCTATACCAGTTTTTTGATCTAGAAGACATAGACTATTATTAATGAAACTCTAAACCTATCCATTTTGTCTCCAGAGCCCCATTACAGACGAGTTCCTGATCATGTGATGGATCGTGTGGCCCTGTCACGGATCTCTTATTTCAAGAGGAAGTTTGTGGAGGATGAAGAACCTGTACCGAGCTTCAGGAGTTACTGTCATACTGTAAGTCTACTAGCCTGACATAAGTCTACATATTTCTACACAGCACTTTATATTATTGATAATACTTTCAGTAATTCATAAAACTGTATGACATTGCAACAATTTTTGCATAATCTGGCATTACCACTAAAGAACCTGTAAACACCAGGGTTTTTAAAATGTGGACATTTGACTCATTTTTTATAATTGTAAAGGTGCAGACACATTAGTCATATTTCGTGGGCAAAACGATCCATAGTCACATAGAAGTCACTTTAAAAAAACAGATTAATATGATGAATTTTTGTGAACATGTATGCAGAAATCTTTCAGCTTCACAAGAAATTCATGATTGGATTCATAAAGCATTCCTATTGAAATTCCTAGATTTAATTTCAGACTAAAATTTGCTGAGCAATCTGACTGCACCTTATTTGTCATATTTTGTTTTCAAATATTTTCTTAGCACATTGGGGGGTTTTTTTAGTATTTTTTGTTGTTTTTTACTTAATTTTGTTTGACTTCAGCTGTTAGAAATTCATATGAAAATACAAAAGCTGTAGTCATTTTAATTTAATTTCTGTTCTGTTCTAGTGCACATTTATGCAGATTTCAGGTTTTCATTTTTTTGGTTTCAGTTCAGTTTTTATTCCTATTCCTATTTTATTCAACTCAAATATTTATGATATTTTTATGACATCAGAATTTATGAACTATTTATGATAGTTTTTATTGTTTAATAGTTTTGTTTCCCTATACTTTATTGTTTATCACTTTATTACATTACATACCTATGCGAACCAAACAAGCATTAACCAACATCTTGCACCTTGATTTGTTCCTCACAACACATTATGAATCATACAGGTTAAAGGTGGGGTAAGCGATTTCTTGGTAGCCAGTGTTATTTGAAATCACCAAAACAAATACGCCCCTACCCCAAAAGGGTCTCACCCCCTATTTTGATAGCTCCGCCCCACACATACGTACGCTTACCAAGCAACGATTAGTTCTGTGAAACAAAGCCAAAACCAATGTTACTCACCTATCGAGAAGAAACAAAGAAATCTCGACGTCCGATCGCAGGCCTTCACACTCCCTGGGTTCTCTCTAGCGCTGGAAAGCTGATCCGATATTTACACAGGTCCTACTTCTTACATTATCGTAACACCGTGTCTACACTGGATGTGAGCGGCGTGGCGTAGCGTGACAAAATAATATAGACCTTATTATACTCAGTGATGCTGTCTACACTGGATGCTGCGCCGCGGCACGAAAAATCCCCGACAGTAAGCTACTGCTGCGTTCTATTTATGACATATTGACACAACTTTCAAATGATTTTCAACGATCACTTTGTCGCGTCCAGTGTAGACAGACTTTAGCTGTTGTGGTGCGGCGTGGCATCCAGTGTACACACGGTGTAAGCCTTCTTTTGTCCCACAGACGTTTTCCTCTTTTGTTTTATATCCACCATCTCTATCTTTCTGTCGTCGCTCGGCTGTCCGTCATGTGCACTGAGTGCTCTCTCCTCGCATCACGAGTAGACATGCCCCTTACTGCTGATTGGCTACAAGTTTGTTTTGGTACTGGGCCCAACTCAGTTTTCAAAAGCGTTTTTGAAAAAATACATACCCCACCTTTAACTTGATAACTGACCTTGCCTCATTTATGAATGCTCATTTTGTCTTCCGGGCCAGCAGGTGTCACCGGTCTTAGAGGAGCGTGCACACATTCTTCGTCTCTCTCTCGAGAAGCTGCGTTTCATGGATGACCCCGAGTCCTTCTTACGGCGCTCTGTGCTCATCAACAACCTTCTCCGTCGTCTCAGAAACGAAATCCTCCTTCAGAGTGACTGGTGCTTGCCATCGGGTCCCACAGCAACACCTTGTCCCCTCCAAACCCCTGCCACAAATACCCCTCTTCCCCCTCCTGCCCTGCAGCCCTGCATTACGCCGCCAGGGCCGTACTGCAAACGCCTGCGTCTGCTGAGAAGAGAAGGGCCGGAGTGCGTCCCAGCCTGCTGCTGTTTATATGCAGCCGGCCGTTACCTCCAGCTCCCCCTGTCTGTGTACGAACGAGACGTATACTCCAACTCTAACCCTTCTTCTTCATCATCGTTGTCTTCAGTTAGATTTCCACAGCTGCTGGAGGAGGAGGATGAGGAGGAGGATAGTGATGAAGAAGAGGACTCTGTGTGTCCTATGTTGGCTCTGTGTCAAGCTGAAACCAGAGAAAAGAACAGGACGTGGGATGGTCTACGGCCGCAGAGCCACAGGGAAGACAAGACCCTGGAGAAAGAGAGAGAAAAAGGGAAGGAGAGGGTTAGAGGAGGGGAGGTTTCACAGCGATGGCTTTCAGAGGCTATAGGTACTGGACACCACGGGGCTCTCGCCAGGGCTCACGCAAGGGGAAAATAACAACTGAACACTTGCTGTGGAAACAAAGGAAGAAACTGGTTTCCAGTAGCCATATAAATCTGTTACGCAAACCAGAATATCAACAGTCAATGTTTTTTCATTTTTAGGTACTTTTTGTACTTCTGGATTACGCAACACCACAAATCAAAGGGGACAGCGAATTCACATATTGCGCGTCTCTTGCGAAAACAACCATACTGTGCCTTAAATGTTCTTGTTTAATCTGTTTGATGTGTTTGTGGATATTTGTGACTGAACCAGTTTAATCCACAAAGTATGGAAGCTTGTTTCCATAAACTCACAAAAAGCATGCAAGATATAAACTCACAATTGTAATGACACACACACAAAAAAAGTCACAATTTACTTTTTTTTTAATTAAAAAAAAATTGAGATATGAACTCTTAAGTCAGATTCTGAGTTTATATCTTGCAATTCAGACTTTTTTCTAAGAATTACAAGTTTATATCTTGCAATTCCGTGTTTATATCTTGCAATTCTGCAATTTCATTTATTCCGTTAGAGAAATGGCCTTCCATAGTGATGGGCACCATGTGAAATAAAAAAGATTCACACTCATTCAGAATTTGTAATGAAAAAAAATAATAATAAAAAAACGTTTGAAATGTAATTCTGTTAATATCATAGGCACTTGCGAAATGCATGACCTGGGTTGCTGACCATGACAATCATCACGTTTACATGCAGTGGATTTTAGCCAGAATGCATGAGGCCCTGAAGGTGGCCATAATGTTCTATTCCATTTAGCACCCTTATATTTCATATATTTACATATTCAGGAGAAAAAACATCCTAACTGACACCAGCTAACATAGATCACAGATGCAGTTACCTCAGTGTCCATATTAATGTCCATATTTTGAGGTCCAATGATTCAAGTGATTATTTGTACGAAAGAGGGAATATTCATTCACTATGAAAGTTTTTATTTTCATGCACTTTTTTATATTGTTTATGTGTTTTCTCAGCATTTATTTTTTACTTCTAAAAACACAATGGGAGAACCTCAGACATGAGAACAACTTATACAGGCAACAATGCTGGTAGGAAATGAAATCAAATCTTAAACATTGTTCAGGTTTGAATGTGTGTGTGTGTTTGTGAAATGTGTTAAGAATAAAGGAATGATCCCAAGCTCACAGTGTTCCCTTTATCTACTTGTGATGTTATTATATCTGGCATGCAGCTTATTTCTTTGGATTCTCTCTCATACACACATTCTCTCACACTCATTCGCTCTCTTATTACTCTTGCTGTCACCTTTTCGCATCCTTCCGCTCTTCTCCATTATCACTATGGAAATAACAGCGCGTGACGTGCACGCGAACTGTTTTAATACCTGTTCGTCCATCAGTGGAAATGTCGCAACATAAATTCATCTTGAATCTTCTGAAATGTAGTCCAAAAATAATGCAGTCTATCTTCACTGAAGGTTGTAGTTACTGGTCGACATTCTCGGACACTGAAACAGACCGCGTAGAAGATCCTGTGACTACAAAGTATATGAATATTAATGACGTCAGTACTAAGGCAGTTTATGATTGGTTGACTTTCTCGTTCTCAATCCAATGTGGAAAAAATCTCCTTTTTTCTTTTTTTTTCTTTTTTTTAGGAGTAAATTAAGATCAGATTAAGACTAATTTTCTCCGTTTTCAAGAAAAGGGGGGTTCAAAACATTCTAAAATATACGGTTGGTGTATCCGGAAATTAATAAACTGTCTTTGCCTTAATGGTGCTCCCAAAGTCAAGTCAAGTAATTACTATTTTGTATTTTTAACATCTGTATTTTAAAATTAGTGTTACTGTTATGTTGATTCAAATATGCTATCGTAATATTCTGAAGGACTGGTCGCCACCTACTGGTATAATAATGTAATCTATAACAAGAATCTGAACGATTCTTTTGGCTGGAAAGAATCAAAAGATTCGATTCACTGGGATGAATCCAATTTTTTTATTCAAAAATCGTCATCCCCAGCTGGCTCTTTTGTGGTGCGTGGTGGTTTGGTATTCGAGGTCACCGAAGACTCTCAGATATTTGACACTGACACTCGTTAGAAATGATTCCTCTGATTCTAAATGGAACGGACTCCAAGCTTTGGAGTTGACTCTCAATGTCCCAATCACAGAATCAATGATTTTTGGGACAGAGTAGCCCTAGAGCGACTCTCTTTCAGAATTAGAAATGTGAAACCTTGCTGTACACAGTATAAAAAGTGGATTTAACATAGAGCTATATAGAGCCTTATAAAGAAAGATTGCAGAAGGAATGTTGATTTTTATGTCGCTCTTGCTTTTTTTTTCTCATTACCCAATGTTTTGTCTTTCTCAGTCTCTCCTGAACCCTTCTTGACTAACATATTGTTGTAGTTCAATCATTCTCTCGAGAAAAGTTTACTTTTCTCTGTACCCTTTACACTATCATCA
Organism: Labeobarbus marequensis; assembly: GCA_034780575.1. Classification (NCBI taxonomy): domain Eukaryota; kingdom Metazoa; phylum Chordata; class Actinopteri; order Cypriniformes; family Cyprinidae; genus Labeobarbus; species Labeobarbus marequensis. The sequence continues at coordinate 23,314,022 of JAUZSZ010000115.1, read as the reverse complement.
CTGGTTGGCTTCCTCTTTTCTTTTCTTTTCTTTTCTTTTCTTGTCTTGTCTTTTCTTTTCTTCTGACTGGTCGTTTTCATCCCTCATCTGCTCTTTCTCCCTCTACCATCTTTTTTACTTCATTTCGCTCTTTTACGAAATATCTTTTTACATTAGTTTTTTGTTCAGAAACACTGGAGTTTGATCAGAAACACTGGAGGAAAAGAACCATAAAAGTAAAAAAAACATCTTTATGACTTACAGGCACAATATGGCAAGATTCCAGTGAGAAATAACAACCTGATTTCATGAGAAAATAAGTTTTACAAGGTGGCGATTTCATATGAATTTGTACAATGGGTTTCATACAAAAATGTATGATCTTTAGAAAAAAGCATAACCTCAACCTAAACATAACCATCACAGAAATTCGTAGAAATCTACCGTTTTCCAAAACGTAAAGTAGGCTAGTTGATAAGTGACAGTGACAGTGTCATAGATGCATAAAGTGATATTTGATTGTCTTTCACTGGAATAAACTACCTACTGCCCAAAAGAAAAAATGCATGTTTTGTCAGACATCGACTCCTTTTTTCAAGTTACAGGTCCCAGGATTTCATGTACCTTTTTGCAAAACCTTGGCAGGCCAACATGAACCTAAATTACACATGTAAATTATGAAAAGCATAACAGCTAAACTAACTATCAGTGGGGTGTAAGCAGATCATACAAAAATCTACAAATGAGATAATTTGTATTCATAGTAATTGGCCAACAGTTCTCAAAAAGAGGTATGAATTGACATGAGAGTATAAGTAATTTGTCTGAAATCAAAAATGCTGTATGACATATCACAAGAACAGCCAAACAGAACACAAGTATAATTCTATGGAGGAGGATTTTAGACCAATGATTTTTTTGCTGTGGGTGGGGCAACCAAGTGCAATGCCACAAAAAGTGATAAAACCAACAATAGTGCAGTGTGCATGATTCACTGATTCTTTCAGCCTTTATTAATGTTGATTTTACACTGGCAGATCTTTAAGAGCACTTTTCACACTGCAGTGATCTTTTCATTTCTAGCTGACTGATTATACTGATATAATCCATTATCATGAGGTGTTTGCTTTTATACTAAATATTGGCCACGGGCCATAGATAGATGAGTTGAATCACAATAGATGCGTCAGTCTGCTGAGTAATACAGAACTGAGTCATCAAAAACTTCTGTCCTATTCCACCAGTTCTGTTAAAGCACATTAAATTAACTCTTTCATATAATGCTCAAGAACTCTGCACTGGCATGTGTTTCATGTACTGTAAATTATAAGTGTTGTGTATGGGAGGCGATAAGCTTGTGCAAGTGTGACAGAGTGTTGTGCAATTGGATGAAATTAGACTGTGTGTGCGCACAGAAAACACTGATTCATCGTCAATCACGTGGTGTTTATCCACCTACCTGACACCTGTCCATCACCTCAAAACACAGAGACAGCAGAGAGCCACAGCAGCTAGAGGTGAGACATTCTCCTTCTGTTTTGAACCAAAAGGTAAGATCAGAGACATACTTATTTGGTAAGAGCTTGGATGCATCCAAAGTTAATGCATCAAAACTCAACAATGAATATGATAAACGATATATGTGGCTTAAATATAAGACTGTTACAAAATTACCACAGAAAAAAAAATACTTATTGTTTACTTTTACTGATTAGTTTGACAGGTTGAAAATACTTGCTGTATGTTGTGTTCAGCAGAGTCCAAGCTCACTGGACTGGACCATCAGAATTTCTTTTTGACGTTTGATGTCCTCTGCTATGAGTGAGATGTAAGTTGCCTCTTAATATACGAATATAGATTTCATTTTTTCATTTTTTTTTTTTTTAGATTTCATTATTTTTACTGATCAGGAAGATCAGAAAGTTTACAAAACAGTAGTGACCCAACACAGTTCCAAACCTGTTTGGCATACAAAAGAAAGAAAAATGCCTCTACAGCAAATATTTGCACTGTGTTAATATTACCGTGAAATGTACTGTATATAGATCCAACAATAAAATTATTGACATGATATAGTCTGAAAAAGAAAACTGTATATACTATATAAAGTACAGTAAATGCAAAAACGATAGCAGCAGTGTGAAATAGAGCAATCAGATTTACATACTGTAAAAGTATTAGCCATATTAAGCAGCAGATGAATATAAAAGTCCACCACTGAATAAAACATTTTAAAATAAAAGGTTATTGCGACTTTTTATCTCACAAGTCTGAGAAAAAAAAAGAATTGTGAGATATAAACTCACAATTGCGAGTTATGAAGTCCAATTCTAAGGGGGAAAAATACTTTATTTCTCAGAATTGCGAGTTTGTCTCAGTTCTGATTATCACATAATTCTGACTGTATTTCTCAGAATTGCGAGTTTATATCTCACAATTCTGAGAATAAAAGTCAGAATTGTGTGGAAAACGTCACAATTACCTTTTTTATTTTTTATTCAGTGGCGGAAACAGGCTTCCATAGCAAAATCAGCACAACAACAAGAGAAAAAGCTGATAAGCTGATATAAGCCTATTTATTCTGCTATGCTTTATTATATTAGTAGTTGCATTTTATTGTTTGCATTACTGTGATAAAGCAAACCTTGAAATTATTTTTTACATAATTAAGTGTGTCACAAAGAGTCAACATCTCATGGGATCCAGTAGAGTTTTTGTTGATGTTTTGCATTTTTACCCAGATCACCTGTATTTATGGTTGCTAACTGGGCCAGAATGTTTTGTTTTGCTAAACAGGCTCTTTGTGACATAACTCCTGTACATATGTGGACACTATGTCATCTCTTTGAGATGTACTGTTACCAAATGAGAAATGATTTGATTAGCAGGGACTGCTAAATTTCCCCTGACAGACCCTTAACGCCGTTATGACCTTTTGATGAAAGATGCATCAGGATTGTTTTGACCAACCCTTTGAGACAATGTACAGTCAGGTCCATAAATATTGGGACATCGACACAATTCTAACATGTTTGGCTCTGTACACCACCACAATGGATTTCAAATGAAACGAACAAGATGTGCTTTAACTGCAGACTGTCAGCTTTA
>JAUZSZ010000115.1:23254565-23269497 GCA_034780575.1 Labeobarbus marequensis | reverse complement strand
GGTGTTGGTCCATTGTGTTTTATCAAGTCCAAAGTCAATGCAGCCGTCTACCAGGAGATTTTGGAGCACTTTATGCTCCCATCTGCTGACAAGCTTTATGGAGATGCTGATTTCCTTTTCCAGCAGGACTTTATCACCTGCCCACAGTGCCAAGTGGTTTGCTGACCATGATATTACTGTGCTTGATTGGCTAGCCAACTCGGCTGACCTGAACCCCATAGAGAATGTATGGGGTATTGTCAAGAGGAAGATAAGTGACATCTGACTAAACAATACAGAAGAGTTGAAGGCCGCTATCAAAGCAACCTGGGCTTTAATAACGCCTCAGCAATGCCACAGGCTGATCGCCTCCATGCCACGCCACATTGAAGCAGTAATTCGTACAAAAGGAGCCCCCATCAAGTATTGAGTGCATAATTAAACCTTCCTTGGAGATCTTGAACATTTCTGTTTTGTAAACCTTTTTTTGATTGGTCTTTTGAGAAAATATTCAAATTTTTTGAGATACTGAATTTTTAATTTTCCTAACATGGAAGTCGTAACCATCAGAATAAAAACAAAAAAAAAACTATTGAAATATTTCAGTTTGTGTGCAATGAATCTAGAATATAAGAAAGTTAGCTTTTTTGAATTAAATTACAAAAAAAAGACCTATATGTGTGTGTGTGTGTGTGTGTGTGTGTGTTATTTCTGTTATAGCATTTGATCCTTCAAATTGTTCTAATATGCTGATTTGGTGCTCAATAGATGCTGCTTAATAGAAATAAAAGTATTAAATTCTTTGAAAGAAACCCTAAAATGTACCATATTTGTCAATTGAAAATATGTAATATATGAAATAGGGCTGTCAGCATGAGCAGTCAAGCAAAAACCATTTAAAACTGGAGACATATAACACAAATTGCATTTCATATTGCACTGAGGGGGGAAAAGCAAGTCATGCAGTGAATAAAACAATCTCACAGCATGAATGGTCTGATATGAAGAGATCAGCCATCTTAGGCCTGTACCTTTTCTAGGAAGAAAACCATCACCGGCATCCACAATAGGTTTACAAAGGACTACAGTACAGGAGATGTATATGGCAAAATATGGAAAGACATTAAAAGATGAATAACAGATTGATATTAAGCAGGATACAGAGAATAATTGTGATAACTGGCATTGAAGGATCAGGAAACTCCTCTGTGTATAGACCGTTATAAAATGAGTCATGCAAGCGCCACAAGAGAGGGTCCTTGACCATACAAGGATTTCCACCTAATCCCCACATTGCCAAAGACTGTAAACGGCTCTAAGCGCATAAGGTAGCGCTCTGTGTTTGTTGGTCTTCAGGGTTGTAGTCTCCCACAGGAAAGTGGGCTGCTGACGTTGATTCTCCAGGAAAGCCTCCACTAGTGTAATTGGGGCTGGGCCAGACTTGTAAGGGCAAGTTGCTTAATGGATGCTTAAATTTGCTTAATATCCCATGACATCTCCATTCGCCGGATGTAAGCATGATATGTTTTTTTTTTTTTTTACTAAGCAAGGGAAACTGGGGATAATGTTTAGGGAGAAAGAGCACAGACAAACAATCTAAAAAACAGATACTCATTACTAGATTCTCATTAGGGTAATGTTTTCTTACGAAGCTTGACTCAAACCAGCAAGAAACCCATCAGCAGTCAAGCTTAATCGTTTTTTTTTTTTTTTTAAGTTAATGAGGATCCCCATTGACATTGTTTCTTATTTGATTAAACAAAAGAGGTTGCATCATCCTCCATTTTCCTCATGAAAAAAAACCTGCCTAAGATGCTTTCTTGGTCCTGCTTGACACTGTCTCACCACTGGACTCAACCTTCGTGCAGTAGGTAGCACAAGTGTGTGTGGAGTACATCAAATAGAATGGGACATCAGTTTACTGTCAGGGACTTCTTGTGTTGCATCTAGTATTGACAGAATGAGAAACTTTTACTATGATTTTAACATAAACATACCGGTTTTAGACCCCAATTTGGGAAAATGTAACAAACTGATATAAGAATGTGGAAAAACATTTCAAAAACTTGGTCTTTGCTGGTCTCTCAAACAGCAAAGAATACTATAAATTGTGTTTGATTGAAATAAACTTTTTTGCACACTCCTACAGATACAAAAAGTAATAATGTGAAATCATTGCCAAATATGCACAGGCACGAAAGCATACACCAACAGATATTTCACTCTGCTCAGACTGAGAAGATCCAAATAAACATCATTAAAGAATGATGAGGATGAGGAGGAAGAGTCACTGGCCTCAATATAAGGAACTGAAACTGGTCAACGTCTCACCTGACTGTGTTAACCTTTATCCCCTCAGAACAACAGAGGGGAGAAGGCTTTTGATGAAGTCACAGAGAGAAAAGTTCTAAATGCAGAGAACTCAATACTGCAACCTTTCTCAACAATAAAACACATCTAAAGATGCCAGAGTTTAATCAAGGGTGAAATTCTGACCCGAATGTAATAAACAAACAGACAAAACAACACACGGTACAAATGTACAAAGAAATGTATGAAAATATCTTACAAAACTAGAGTTTCCATTTAAAATGAATTTTCACAAGTCTGATTTTCTTGGTTCCCTTACAGCAGAATAATTCTGACAAAATTAGTGATGTTTCTGCATGATGTTTGGCTGTGTTAGACACAACAAGTGCAGAGGGATAAAATCAAGTTTCCTAAGCATCTGGATATAAACACTGTTAAAACAGCTACAGTAGCAACTGAACAGACAAGTTCAACTGTTGATCAAATTTGTGTAAACCTCTGTCTTCCAGGATGGAGTGTCTCATGGAGATCTTTGCAAATCACTCATGATTTGTCTGACACAAAGACAATTACACTATTGTTCTAAAGCATAAGCGTAGGCCAAAAGAATCTTACAGCTTAGGCAAAGACCAAAAAGCTAGGCCACTGAAATGCACAGTCTTTAACCGGTTTCACTACAACGGTAATCAAATGTTTCTTTAGACTGCTCCTGAAAGTTTCTATTGTCACAATTTATTTTGTTCTATCACGTCACAGAATTCTCCTGAGTTCTGTTCCTTCACGACATCACACATTTCTTCAGCTCTGCTTTGCAAATCTGAAACCACATTCAACAGTTCGGGGGAGGTAAAGGAGAAGTCACGGAACTCGTCCTGACTGATGGATGGGATGATGGACTCATCGATGGGCGTAAGAGTAGGATCCTCTTGGGTGAAATCTGGATCAAAGTTATTCACATCTTCTGCAGTTTTCTGGAATTTGGATTTTAAAAAATATATATATAAATAAATCTGCATTTACATTTCTAATGAATTTGGATGATATAAGATTAATATTTATATCAGTATTTACATCTAAAACTCACAATTCTGGGCTTGAAAGGTGGTTCAAGCTCTCTCTGGTTAAGTTTGTTCCAGTCAATGCCAGTAAAAAATGGGTGACTGGTTACGGCGGTCTCTCCACCCTCTGCAGCCACACAACCCAGACGACGGGATGGATTCTTTGTCAGAAACTGAGAAAAATAAAACCAAAACATGATGTCATGCATATGTCTATCAAACATTCTTCTCATTTTAAATGCACAAAACTAATACGCAGCAGATATATATCAGTTTACAGTACTAAAAAGGAATACACTAACCAAAAATATGATAAGAGCCCAAATGTATTGAATGTTGTGAATCCTATGAAATCTCCATGGTGAGATTAAACCTACAGTATGTCATATCTGCAATCGGACTCAATTCCTATGAGAATGTGTATGACATAACACTCAATCGCTTGTGGGAGGTTGTATCGAGAGTATCAATGTATGGTATCAAATATAACCAAATCTGATTAAATCAAATCAAATCAAATCCTGCCCTCCTTCTACAGCAGTCTAAAACAAACATGCACATGCACACACAAATACACACTCTCCCTCTCTGGGTAAATCTGACACCCATTAGGAAGCACAGCTGGCTACCATACCTCATCAACTCTGAACAACACCTGTGACAAACTCGTCATTGTTCAGAGAGATCATCCATTTTTATAACTAAATAACAAGGGATGCACCAATTTTAAAATTATGTCAGATAAGCCAATAGCTATGTTCATGTTATAGCCAATATTAGAATTTGAAACTAAATAAAATATTAAAATCAATCATTTTAAATTGTTAGAATTGAAATTAGGCATCACAACTTTATCATATACATGAAAAAATAGTTGACACATAATTAGTGTTTTTAACGATTACCTTAGGAGAGTGTTATATAACAGCAAATGTTATCTGTATGTAAAAATAATTAAATATCCAATACTGGCCGATGCTGATAAATTAAAAACCCAGTATGGTATATTGTCCATTGTTTCTTACAATTGCTCATGTCTGGTCTGTCTACACCACTGCTGTGCAACAGGACTGAGGTCTGCTATTCCAAAAATAGAATGCTTTTGAGCCACTCTATTGATCTATTCTTTGACTGTTGTAGTTCAAGGTCATGTTGGATGACCCAGGTTTAAGGATTTTTTTTATCTCAGGCAAATATCGCGACATTCTGCTGTGGAATTTCCAGATTCAACTGGGAATTTATTGGTCCTTCAATAACTGCACATTGCTCTAAGGGGAAAAAAAATCATCTTCAGGATTATTACAGGCGGTTTATCTCCTCCACTATTCCTCACAGTGAGAGCAAACACTATAGAGTAAGAGCTGGGGGTTGTGTGCATGTGTACATTTGATGTGAAGGGTTTTTATTTTTAGCTACAGTCATGTGATAGCAGTGGATTGTGGATCGAGGCTAAATATAATTATGTAAGAGCATGAGGAACAGAGAGAGATCAGATGGGAGGTATCTACTGTTTACTGATGTTCACTGTTGCATGAACTGACAGTTTAATTCACACCATATGCCTCCCACCAATCAGGAGAGATAAAAGCAATCACTGCTCCATTCAAGTCAATTCATGTCTGTATGACTCCGGGGCTCTAAAGCGAACACTGAGAAGCTCACCCCTTTCAGTATTTCCACAGCATTTGTGCTGAGCCAGGACGCGTAGATGATCTCTTCCGTCAGGATGGACTCAAAAAGGTCATCCTCATTCTCTGCCTCAAAGGGGGCGTGGCCAGATAGCATCTCATACAGCAGCACACCGAGAGCCCACCAATCAACTGATGGCCCGTACAGCATCTCCTGCAGGATCTATTGGACCATATAAAAATTACATTTAGGACATCCTACCTTCTTTCTCTCTCTCTCTCTCTCTCTCTCTCACACACACACACATACACACACACAGACACACACACACACACACATACACACACTTCCATACTCATTGCGCACTTCCATAGATTATCTTTTCACCAAAAACTAAGACACCAATAGAAGCAGTTTGCTGAACATTATATTATATTATATTATATTATATTATATTATATTATATATTATGAAAGAACACAGGTGAGAATGAAGAGTTATTTTATTATGATTTATATGCTATTATAGTACTTATATTTAGAATTAGCATATATTTAGTTTTAATAATTTTATGTAATTTTGTTAGTTTTTTTATTCTGTTTAGCTTTAAATTGACTAATTAAATCATTTATATTTAAAAATAATTAAATATTATTTGTGAAACTTCACCTTAATCTAAAAAAAAATGGAAACATGGAATATAGAAATATTGCATTGGCAACCAACTGAAATAAAATAAGTTTTTCATTTAAAATTTTAATTTTACTTCATTCTCATTTTATTTTAACTGTAAATTAATACATTAAATATTTGTAATAATTTGTTTTTGTTATCATCATTAATGTGTGTTATGTGTGTTGAAACTAATAATTGCTGTGAATGTGACTGGAAGTTGGCACCTCATGCTTAAAGTCAACTGACACAATGTGAATGCTGCACAACACTTCTGATTCTTCTAGAATTTTGTAATGCATAATTTTGTGTGAATTTTAGACAACCACTGAATGGGTGGAGTGTTTGAATCACCTCCGGAGCAATGTAGTCTGGGGTTCCACAGAAGGTTCCTGTGACAACACCTTCAAACATTCCCTCCTTACACATGCCGAAATCAGCCAGTTTACAATGACCATCCTTATCCAGCAGAACATTATCCAACTTCAGATCCCTGAAATAATACATATACACACATAATAATATGCCCAGATTCAGTCCATTATGGCAGAGAGGCAGAGAAGCAGAGAGAGAGAGAGAGAGAGAGAGAGAGAGAGAGAGAGAGAAATTTAATTTTTTTTTTTTATTTACTTGGTAAAACACCTGCATGAAAACCTGCATTATATTCTTTCTAAAGAAAAATTACAAATGGCACTTCATGTCAAAATGATTGCTTTCCTCTGACACAACACACATTCAAAATAATGTTTATACTTTATCATACATTCATATTCTGTCCACGGTAACTGCATGAATGTTGATATTTTGCCATTTGTCCATTAAGAGAATTGATGTAAGCCACCTCATATTTTGCTCTCTGCTTTAGTGCCAGTGCTGTTTTCAAGTCAAAGCAGTATTAAACTGCAGCTTTGAAGGTCTATGTGCTAAAGGTTTGTAATAATGGAAACGCTGAGGTAAGAATTAGTCTCATAGTGTTAATAAAGCTCAGAGGACAGAGAAGTGGCAATTAAAAAGAGAAGAGGAAGGAAAACACTTCAGAGCACAGAAAAAAACACTTAAAAGGAACAACCAAGAAACTACATTTCTATCATCATTTGCTCATCCTCATGCTATTCTAAGCTCATTTGACTTTCCTTCTTCCATACAACATAAAAGGAGAATGAATATTGATGTAGATTGAGGACAACAGTTTGGAAAAGTGCTTGAGCATTCAGCTAAACTGCACCTTTCATGTTCCATTAAAGAAAGTCAAATCTGTTGAGAACGTCATAAGGGGGAGTAAATTATATCAGAATGTTTGTTTTGTGAAATATCCTTTTCATTTCTTAAGTCTTGAGTGGATTTGGCTGTCTAACCTGTATATTATTCCCTTGCTGTGGAGGAATATGAGAGCAGATGTGATCTCCGCTGTGTAGAATCTGGCTCTGTTCTCCTCAAACTTTCTGGATTTCTGAATGTGAAACATCAGATCTCCCCCATTCACAAACTCCATTACAAAAAACAGACGCTCCTGTGAAAGGATTAAGAAATTAAGATTCCGTTAAAAGGCAACGACAAACACCAGATTACCACCTTCAGCATCAGGAAATTCAGCTCCTTACAGGGAGTCTTTTAACCAAGCATGTCACAGCCATTAGAAGATTTATGGGAGAGACAAAGCAGAAACATAAATACTGTTTAGTCAGTGAAGAAGACTGCAGGAAACACAGGATTATGGGATTGTGAGGGTTGGAAGGTGATCTAAAAAAAAGTGCATCATAAGTTTTGAATTGACAGCACTAAGTACCTGTTTGAGTTCAGCACGACCAATGCATCAAACTCACACCCAGGGACCACCCGCAGTTGGTTTACTGACCGCGTGATGCATGATGCACACAAAACAGGAAAGCGTTTGTGAAATGCAATGATTTTCAGTTAATAATAAGATAAGTGTGCATTTACTGCAAAACTGTACTAGAGATGACTTTAGCAGGTATAGTATAAGACAAGAAGCCCACCATGGTAAACTTACACCGACTGTTGTTTGATTTTCACAGAATAAATTAACATCATTTTAATTATTTTCTAATTTATGCATAAATTATGCATAACACTAACCAGATTTTTAATTATATATTTTCTTTATGCAATTCATGTAAAATGCTAAACCAAATATTGCATTAATTAATATAACAGTAATTATATATTATAATACAATAAATTCTGACAATTTAGCTGAATTTCCAATCATAATAGATAATTGATAATTGTCTTTTTTTTCAGATGAAAAATGAATCCATGTACAAGAGCAAAATTAAAGGTTAGTGCTACATATGTGTTTCTTCACAAACATTCACAGAGACTGCCAAGTTTTCCATACCAATCTATTACTGTAGAATACTCCATTTCAAATTTATCCTCCACTAAATGTCACGTAAAAAACTAAATTGATTGTGGTTGGCTGCTTTTCATCAGTCAGACAGTTACTTCCCATCTAAGCGAGTGGCTCTTCACCAGAATAAGCTAAGATTTGGACCCTCAAAGCACCATGGCACATCCACTAATGACCAAATCCATCACATTAACAAACAGAGACACATTCACTGTGCAACAGTCCCACACACCGCAGGCCCTCTGAGATCATTGATTTCTTCCACCGCTTTGCGGTGCTCTCTAACGTAACCCGGCCCCAGAGGGTCACAAGTGTGCTTTGTATGTCGCTCACGTGTAGAGGGTTAAGAGATTGATTGTGTGCATCAGGGCTGTGAAGGAGCAGGGACAAACATACTACATACGCCAGCAAGACCTTGAGGATGTTCCTGCACATCCATGTTCACGCAGACTCTGCAGTAATAAATCCAGAGAGGTCATCATGTCAGATCTGTTCTGCTGGACTGAACATGGAGGTCTTCAAATCCTTTTGCAATCATTGTGCGTGTGCATGTTTGATAAAACCTTGCGTACACTCAAGGTAAAGTAATTCAATTAAACACAGTATTCTTACAAATGCTACAATGTGTGTTTCTCTGTATGACTGTATAAGCTACTTTAGGGGAATCATTGTAGACCTCTCTATTCTAGAGGCTTCAAGCAAAACACGCAAGCAGATTATAGCGGACCTCTGATCTCTCATAACATACAAAGGGGGAAGTACACATACACAGAAAATGCAAAGTAGAACATAACGGTGAAAACATAGTGATAAAGCGCAACCTGCTTAATTTTCTACTGCTCCCTGCTGATGATGTGAAAGCTACATGCTCTCATTTAAAGAACAGAATATACCAGGGGTCCTAAGGCCCTACTTTATTATGGTTTATATCATGTTTTATATTGTATATAACAAACCATATATAAACCAGATTTTTAAATATATTTTTACATGGTTTATTGATTCATTTATAATTAGCTTCATTTATAAACAATCCACAGCTAGGTGAATGTGTGTGTGTTTCTCACCGGTGTCTGGAAGCAGCAGTAGAGCTGAGTAAGGTAAGGATGAGTGGAAGCGAGGGATAACACTCGTTTTTCTGTCATAGTGCACTCAACATCATCATCTTGCAGTATGACGTCTTTCTTTAACACCTTCACTGCAAACACTTGATCTGACCCATTCAACCGGACCAGCATCACCTATTTACACACAACACCAACAGCATTACTTGTGATGTATCTTTCATTGTGTTTGTATTCATTTGTATTCACTCTGAATTTCTGGCACAACATTTTCAGCATAATATTTTAATATGAAACAGCACAGCCCACTGAGGTATATTACTCTGTTTAAAAGTCATTTGCACAGCAATAATCCAGAGCATATGATTTTTATGTACATAATATGAATAATATGAATAAAAACTTATCAAAGAGTTATATAATATTATATATACAGTAATATTATTAGATATAATATTATTATTGTAATATATAATATTGCCACATTGCATGGTGAAGTGACTGTACAATGCAATGTCTTTCAAATAAGGATATAAAATTCACATTGGAATCATTTGTAATAGATAAACAAATTCACACTGGAATTGTGTGAATACTTTGTATAACAAATAGTCTGCAGTCTTTGTGCTCCACAGTTATATTGGAACTGATGTAAAGAGGAACAGTCTTAAACACAGACCTTGCCGAAGCTGCCTTTTCCCAAAACCTGCAGGAGTGTGAAGTTTGAGATTTCCAGCTTTCTACTAGGCTCTTTTTTGGATTGCCCTCGATCTCCTCTTACGCTCAATGTACGCGACTGTGTGTCCATACCTGCAAGACCCTGAGAAGAGAGACAAATTATTTTTTCTGGATAGACTTTATAAGTTTATTACTTGTTCAGTACATTTTATCTTTCAATATTCATTATTCTGTTGATGGTATTGTGTTACTTCCCATAATTTCTCAGTTTACTTCACAAAAGCTTTGTTTTGTCCTATTTTCAGTGCATGCAGCCAAGAAAAATGTGAGTTATGTGTGATGTCAATAAAGCACATTAAACTTAAACACACACACACACACACACACACAGATCACATATTTCACTTTTGATTGTATTTACCATTGAGTTGCGTTTGGTCAGACCTCCCGGCTGAAGGCCCATTTCTGCCAGTTTATTGGCCAGTTCTACACTGTTGACTCCACAGTTTGGGGCAACATTTCCCTTACAGCGAATATGGACGTTCATTTTACAAACTACAAATGTAAAAACACAACACACCAGATGAGCCTCACAAAACAAGATCAATAGATTGATGGATATATTTATGGTGACCAAGATGGGTGACAGAAAGAGAGAAAAGTACTTTTGCAGTGCAATCCTTGCCGCACAATGCCCCACAGTAAAGAGCCACAGTGGTCACAGAAGGTAGGAACCTTATAATTGTGGATGTTGAATTTATGTGGAACGTTTATACTGAAACCCTGATTTGTAGTCTGTAAAAAGAAGGAACAGAGCATAAAAAATGTTCACAGCAGAACATTTCAGCAATTCTATTCCTGACCAGCAGGTGGAGAAATGGTATCTGTGTTTTTTAGGACATAGCCAGCTGTCACTTCACCAACATATGACAACTGGTTTGTGTGTGTTTTTCAGCAATTCGATAGCCTAAATTTCTAAAATTGGCCACAGATGAAAAGACAACCCCAATCAAACCATACTGTGAAAATCCCCACACACACAAAAAAAAAGGACTACGAAAGTTTTTTAAGGTTAGGGTTGCGTGCATTACCTGTTCCTTGGCAGGTTTCTTCATGCGTGGACAGACCGTAACCACAAACTGATGGCATCGCTTGTGCACCACACAGGTGCACACTAACATGCACACATACAAACACACACAGCTGATTATAACCTATAATACAATCAATTTAAACACAGATAATGTCGATTCATACAGAGACAGTGTGTCAACTCACCTTGACATTGGTAGCCCTGTTTTCCAAAAACACCCCTGGAACAAAGAAAACACACAACACATCATGTACAATTAAAATATAACAACGTTTGTTCAGGCAGTTTGTTCACTTCAAGCATTTGTACTCAAAATTCCCAGCAAAACACTTTTACATTGATTAATATGATAAACTTTATTTGTATAGAAAAGTAGTTCTTCATACAATGCAAAACGCAGCTGCATCTTTTAAAACTCTGACAAAAATGTGTTATTAAAAAAGTGGTAACACTTTACTTATGTATAATGCATTATAAAAGTAGTTTAATAATGCATTGTACAATCTCATGAATAATTGTAACTAGTTTATATATTGTCATCAATGAATTGATAATACATTACATTATCAATTTATTGTTACACTATGCATTTTGAATTTTGTTATTATTTACAACAAGATATAATGTATTACAACGCACATTATGACTAATTATAATGCATTTATAATTAATAACCCTTTATAATGCCTTATAAATAAAGGCTTTGAGTAAAGTGATACCAAAAATAGTTTTTAAAAAAGGTGTGCATTTATGTGCCAAAAGTGCACTACCATATAAATTCTTTGCAGTGGAAGCAGAACGTTGGTTGCTTTAGGAAAGTCGACATGAACTTGTGCCCATTTACTTGGTGAATTTTTCTTCGAACTGCCTGTTGCAGTTTTCGGTTAAATTCTTTATAGGGACGTGTGTTTCCTCCAGCTTCATCTAAACATAGAGAAACAGAAAAGGTTTTATTATTTCATGATGCATGATTTTCTTCCAATACATAGGTATTTCCTGTAATGCCATGGAACATTCTGCTGACTATGTGAGGGGGAAGAGAGGCATATTATGAGCCCACGGTTCACTGGTATTATTAAGTCTAGTCTATTCTCTGCAGGCCTAACCACAGGCCTTTAAAGGAAGCCAGCTTCACAGCCCCTGCACAGCGTGTGTGCAATTCGCACATCACATACACTTCACGCATAAGATGCTCTGACAGATGCTCTCTCTAAATAAAACCTGTGACTGAAGACGGCTTTGTGTGTCTTGGCATGTGTTGACAAGTCTGGTAGCATGTTAACATTTAGTTAAGCGATATCTCAACAACAAGTGGAGGAAATTAGTGTGTGAACATGTGCGTTTACACCATCATGGCCTAGACAGTGCAATTCATCAAGAAGAGTTTTATATTTTCATCTTTTACTGTCACCGGCTACGAAACAGGCAGCGTGTTCTCGAAACACCTCTGTGTTCCAGTCCAAAAATAAAGTCATACTGACTGTCAAATTGATTCTTTAAAATGCACAATTAAATTTGTACTTCTGGATGAAAAGATTTCAAAGAAACAGAAACAATAAATACAAAAATATAAAGTTTTAAAAGAAAGTGACCAAGAAAAGAAAACCTATGGAGGAAAAAAATGAGCAGAGAGACTCACCGTCTATAAATGAGCCTGTGAGAGTAACTAGGATGTAGACCTTACCCTCAGGTTCAAGGTCAACCTGCAACACATGAAAAAAAAAAAATAATAATAATAATAATATTAATTAGATATTAATTTAGACATTGAATATTAAGGAAGTTATTCTCACATTTTAAATTTAACTTAATTAAAAATTTGGACACAACTACTCATTTAAATCATTTTCAGTATTTTTATAATATTCTCTAAACTGGAATATAGTAAATTGATCAAAACGATCAAACAACACAAACAGTAGTATGGGAATTACCTAGAGATAAAAATGTTAAATAAATTCAACTCTATTATATTTTAAATTCTTTACAAATGCTTTAAACACTTTCCGACCAATACATTTCTATTTCCAGTTATTTGTGACAGTAAGAGTACTTTCTTGAGAAAGAAATACTTATGCATAACTAGAAAAAAACTATATTCACAAAAGAAATTATGACTTTTCTGTGACCTTTCGAGATTTCATAATTTTCCATAACTTTCCCAGGCCTTCCAGGAAGCATTTCTGAAGTTCCCTGGCATTTTCAATTGGTCCAGAACTATTTTGTGTATGACATTTTTATATGACTTTTTTCAAGTTATACATTTAGGCAAACATGCACACGTTAAAAACTATGTCTGTGCCAAATACAAGCAATCACACAACCCACTGGTACCTTCCACAGCAGTCACACTTTTACACCACGGAAAATGTAAACGAGGTCAGGCAGAAGTGAAATATTAGAGCTGGATTACAGATTACTGTAGAACAAAAATAGAGAGATAACGGAAAGACAAACTCAGAAATGGAAAGAGACAGCGAGGGGTAAAGGGGGGTGTTTATGAGCCTGTGGTAAACTCTAGTCTGTAGAAAACCAACTTTGTGGGCGTGTGTCGACCTGTATGTCACAGAACTAAACCCTATGTGCTTCTGTATGTGTAACGACAGAATCATGGGTAAAAGAAATGAACTATAGGGATGAGGTATTGCATGCAAACAGCAGAAACAACCGAGTGGCCAACCAGATTAGCCAATCAGAAAAGCTCTCTACCTGTCACTCATTTTGTGTGTATGGGTTTGCAGACATCTTTGGATTCGTGTGGTTGAATGGATGGTGGTGGTTTAAATAGAAGTCTGATGATAATTAGCAAAACAGCACTAATAACATCTTTACAGAACACTGTGATGCATACAGGAATGATTAGCCATAATTAGCATACAGTATGCTAAACTTTTGCCCTTTTCTTTGTCACAGACTAAATTTATTTATTTGTTATTTTTAAACTATTTTACTTTAGCAACTTTCAATAGAATTCAACTAAACATTCTTTCCACCTCTCATACTTCCTTTCCTTTGGTTAGAACTGAAAGCAGAAAAATTCACACAGACTATGACAGAGTGTATGTCAATACACTATCTCCAATACACACAACTTCCATTTTATACATTTTTGATGCTAGTTTCACTCACTGATAAAATAGCATAACAGAAACTGCTGGATTCCTAGAGGCAGTTCCCATACAGGGAAGCTCATACACACGCAAACACACTCTTACTTGTGTGTGCTGTCTTGAACTGCAGGTTTCACATAACATCTGTCTCAAAAGCCTGAGGCTCTACACAGAAACAAATACACACCTCTCACAGGAGACTGAAACTTGGCATAAACCACCCACATCCCAGACATAATGAAAGCAGAGTCTGGAACCCAATAGAAGATGATCAGATGTACAATAACGTTTAAAGGTTTAGGGCTGGTAAGACTTTATAAATGTTTCTGAGTCTCTTATGTTCACCAACACTGCATTTATTTGATCAGAAATACATTAAAAACAGTAATATTGTGAAATACAATTAAACTTTAATATAACATTTTTCTGTTTGAATTTCCTGCAGTTATTACTCCAGTCTTCAGTGTCACCTGATTTGGTGCTCTACTTATTATTATAGGTGTTGAATAAATTTGTGCTATTTAATATTTTAACAAAACCCCTGACACTTTCTTTTCAGGATTCTTTCAAAGTTCAAAAGAACAGCATTTATTTTAAATGGTAATCCTTATTTGAACATTTCCTGACTTATTTTATTTCATTAAAATTTGTATTTTAGATGCATACATTCATAGTTGTCATACTTTATCTAAAACTATTTACATTTTCCTATTTTTTTTTCTACGAACAATTCTACTTCATGCATTGCAGGTTTTGACCTCAAAAAATTGAGATTATATGCAAAAACATCTCTAGACAAGCACTTCTAAACAGTTATTTAAAGTATACACTTTCCCTTATATTTACAGTATAAGTATGTAAGAACCTAAAATAACCTTGAGACTAATAATAAAGTGTATCTCCATATTACTGTTCACTAAATGAACAAATGTTCAGGACACGTACAGTAAAAACAAGATGATCACTCT
>JAUZSZ010000115.1:23243780-23254465 GCA_034780575.1 Labeobarbus marequensis | reverse complement strand
TATATATATATATATATATATATATATATATATACACACACACACACACACACACACACACACACACACACACACACTTATGTGGTTTATTGAATTATTTAAAATGAGTTTCTTTTAAAAACAATGCATAGCTAGGATAATCTGTGATGATGTGTGTTCCTCACCGGTGTCTGGAAGCAACTGTATAGCTGAGTGAGGTAAGGATGGGTGGAAGCGAGAGATAACACTCGTTTTTCTGTCATAGTGCACTCAACATCATCATCCTGCAGTATGATGTCTTTCTTCAGCACCTTCACTGCAAACACCTGATCTGAACCATTCAACCGGACCAGCATCACCTATTTACACACAACACCAACAGCATGACTTGTGAAGTATTTTTCATTTTATTTGTATTCACTCTGATTTTCTGGCACAAAAGTTTCTGCATAATATTTTAATATGAAACAACACAGCGCACTTGTGGTATATCACACTATTTAGAAGTAAAATAGTGTGATATACCACAGCAATAATCCAATGTTTTTTTCCAGAGCATATAATTTATGTACACCAAATAAAACTTATCAATTCAATTCAATTCAATTCAAGGACAGTTAGATAATATTAGATATAATATTATTAGATATAATATTGTGATGTATAATAATTTCCATATTATATCCTTTTATAGTTTTTAAACAGGTCAGTGACTGTACCATGCAATTTTTTTCAGATAAGAAAATTCACACTGGAATCATTTGTAATATATAAACGGTTTCACATTGGAATTGTGTGAATATTTTGTGTAACAAATAGTCTGCAATCGTTGTGCTACATAGTCATACTGGATCTGATGTACAGAGGAATAGTCTTTAACACAGACCTTGCCGAAGCTGCCTTTTCCCAACACCTGCAGGAGTGTGAAGTTTGAGATTCCCAGCTTTCGACTTGGCTCTTTTTTAGATTGCCCTCGATCTCCTCTCACACTCAATGCACGAGACTGAGCGTCCATACCAGAGAGACTCTGAGAAGAGAGACTAATTATTTTTTCCCAATAGACTTTATTAGTTTATTACTCGTTCAGTTAATTTTATCTTTCAATATTAATTATTCTGTTGATGGTCTTGTATTACTTCCCATAATTTCTCAGTTTACTTCAATAAAGTTTTGTTTTGTCCTATTTTCAGTGCATGCAACCAAAAAAAAATGTGAGTTATGTGTGACATAAACAAAGCACATTAAACTTAAACAGGTAGATTTACACACACAGATCACATATTTCACTTTTGAAGAGACTGAGTGCACATGTGTGTATTTACCATTGAGTTGCGCTTGGTCAGTCCTCCCGGCTGAAGGCCCATTTCTGCCAGTTTATTGGCCAGTTCTACATTGTTGACTCCACAGTTTGGGGCAACATTTCCCTTACAGCGGATATGGACGTTCATTTTACAAACTACAGATGTAAAAAAAAAAAAAAAAAAAAACTCACCAGATGAGCCTCACAAGACAACAAAAATAAAAGTGATGGATATTTTTATGGTGACCCAGATGGGTGACAGAAAGAGAGAAAAGTACTTTTGCAGTGCAATCCTTGCCGTACAATGCCCCACAGCAAAGAGCCACAGTGGTCACAGAAGGTAGGAACCTTATAATTGTGAATGTTGAACTTATGGGGAACATTTATGCTGAAACCCTGATTTGTAGTCTGTAAAAAGAAGGAACAGAGCATAAAATAAAAAAAAACACAGCAGAAAATTTCAGCAATTCTATTTCTGACCAACAGGTGGAGAAATGGCATCTGTGTTTTTTAGGACACAGCCAGAAGTCACTTAACCACAATTGGTCTGTGTATTTTTCAGTAATTCTATGGCCTAAATATCTAAAACTGTCCACAGATGAAAACCCAATCAAACCATACTGTGAAAATCCCCCCCCCACACACACACACACAAAAGGAGTACGAAAGTGTTTTAGGGTAAGGGTGCATGCAGCATTACCTGTTCTTTGGCAGGTTTCTTCATGCGTGGACAGACTGTAACCACAAACTGATGGCATCGCTTGTGTACCACACAGGTGCACACTAGCAAGCACACACAGAAACACACACATAATACAATCAATTTAAACACAGATAATGTCGATTAATACAGAGACAGATTGTCAACTCACCTTGACATTGGTAGCCCTGTTTTCCAAAAACACCCCTGGAACAAAGAAAACACAAAAAAACAATGTACAATTAAAATATAATAAAGTTTGTTCAGCCAGCCACTCACTTCAAGCATTCGAATACAAAATTCCCAGTAAAACACTTTGTTGCACATTGCAATTTATTTTCTTCTCAATTTTTGATAGTATAGAAAAGCAGTTATTCATACAATGCAAAATGCAGTTGCATGTTTTAAAACTCTCACAAAAATGCTATTAAAACTGCATTAATTATGCCTTGTAATGCACCTTATAATGCATTGTACAATCTCATGAATAATTGTAACTACAGTTAATACATTATAACAATTATCAATTTATTCTTACACTACACATTTCAAATTCGGTTAATTACTTGCAACAACATATAATGTATTACAACACACATTATGACTAATTATAATGCATTATACATAAGGCTTTAAGTAAAGTGACACTAAAAAAAAGTCTTTAAAAAAGGTGTGCATTTATCTGTCAAAAGTGCCCTACCATATAAATTCTTTGCAGTGGAAGCAGAACGTTGGTTGCTTTAGGAAGGTCGACATGAACTTGTGCCCGTTTACTTGGTGGATTTTTCTTCGAACTGCCTGCTGCCGTTTTCGGTTAAATTCTTTATAGGGACGCGTGTTACCTCCAGAATCATCTAAACACAGAGAAACACAAAAGGTTTTATTATTTCATGATGCACAATCTTCTTACAATACATAGGTATTTCCTGTAACGCCATGGAACATTCTGCTGACTATGTGAGGGGAAAGAGAGACAGATTATGAGCCCCCAGTACTCTGGTATTATTAAGTCTAGTCTATTCTCTGTAGGCCTAACCACAGGCCTTTAAAGGAAGCCAGCTTCACAGCCCCTGCACAGTGGGTGTGCGATTCGCACATCACATACACTTCACGCATAAGATGCTCTGACAGAAGCTCGGTCTAAAAAAAAACTGTGACTGAAGATGGCTTTGTGTGTCTTACAATGTGTTGAAGTCTGGTAGAATGTTAACATTTAGTTAAGAGATATCTCAACAGCTAGTGGAGGAAATTAGTGTGTGCGCATGTGAGTTCCCATTATCATAGCCTAGACAGTGCAATTCATCAAGAAGAGTTTTATATTTTCATATTTTACTGTCATGGGCTAGGAAACAGGCCATGTGTTCTCGATACACCTCTGTGTTCCAGTCCAAAAATAAAGTTATGCTGACTGCCAAATTGATGCTTTAAAATGTATGATTAATTTTGTACTTCTGCATGAAAAGATTGAAAAGAAATAGAACAATTAAAAAATAATTAAAAAAAATAAAAATAAAAGAACGAGACCGAGAAAGTAAAGAGCTATGGAGGACAAAAAAAAAAAAAAAAGAAAGGAGGGACTCACCGTCTATAAATGTGCCTGTGAGAGTAACCATGATGTAGACCTTACCCTCAGGTTCAAGGTCAACCTGCAACACACACACACACACACACACAAAATCAATAGATATTATTTTAGACATTGAATACTGAAGTTATTAATTTAGCTTAATTAAAAGTTTCGACACAACTACTCGTTTTAATTTTTTTATTATAATATTCTCTAAATTTGAAGATTAGCACATTGATCAAAACTATCAATCACCACAAACAATATAATATGGGAATATGAGAATTACTTGGAGATAAAAATGTTAAATAAATCCATACTTTCCATCAAATACATTCCTATTTTCACAGTTATTTGTGACACTAAGAGTAGTTTCTTGAGAAAGAAATACTTAACAATTGAACACGATTAGAAAAATGATATTCACAATAGAAATTATGACTTTTGTGTGAACTTTCAAGATTTCACAAGTTCTCATGATTTTCCCAGGCCTTTCAGGAAGCATTTTTAAAGTACCCTGGCATTTTCAATTTGTGTATTTAAAGTTGTGTATGACATTTTTCTATGACAAGTTTTATTAAGTTATATATTCAGGAAAACATCCACATGTTAAAACCCATATCTGTGCCAAACACAGGCAATCACACAACCCACTGGTACCGTCCACAGCAGTCGCACTTTTACACCACAGAAAATGTAAATGAGGTCAGGCAGAAGTGAAATATTAGAGCTGGACTACAGATTACTGTAAAGCAAAAAGAGAAGAGAGATAACGGAAAGACAAACTCAGAAATGGAAAGAGACAGCGAGGGGTAAAAGGAGGGGCGTTTATGAGCCTGTGGTAAACTCTGTAGAAAACCAACTTTGTGGGCGTGTGCCGACCTGTATGTCATACAGAACTAAACTCTATGTGCTTCTGTATGCATTACGACAGAATCATGAGTAAAAGAAGTAAACTATAGGGAAGATATATTGCATGCAAACAGCAGAAACAAGGGAGTGGCCAACCAGATAAGCCAATCTGAAAAGCTCTCTACCTGTCACTCATTTTGTGTGTATGGGTTTGCAGATATCTTTGGATTTGTGTGGTTGAATGGATTGTGGTGGTCTAAATATAAGTTTGATGATAATTTGCAAAACAGCACTAACAACATCTTTAGACAGAACACTGTGATGCATACAGGAATGATTAGCCATAATTAGCATACAGTGTGCCCTTTTCTTCGTCACACATAGACTGATTTAATTTAGTTCTTTTTAAACTACAGTAGGCTATTTTGCTATAGCAACTTTCAATAGAGTTCAGCTGAATATATTTTCCACCAGTCCTACTTCCTTTCATTTGGTCAAAACTGAAAGCAGAAAAATCCACAGACTATGGCAGAGTGTGTGTCTCCAACACACATAACTTCCATTTTATATACTTTTGATGCTAGTTTCACTCACCGATAAAATAGCATAACAGAAACTGCTGGATTCCTAGAGGCAGTTCCCATATAGGGAAGATCATACACACACAAACACACTCTTACTTGTGTGTGCTGTTGTGAACTGCTGGTTTCACATACCATCTGTCCCAAAAGCCTGAGGCTCTACACAGAAACAAATACACACACTCACAGGAGACTGAAACTTGGCACAAAATGCCTATAACTCAGACGGAATGAAAGCAGAGTATCATTAATTAGCGGTTATGTGACCTGCAGCTGCAGAATCAAATGGGTCGTGTATCTCTGAGGTCCACTGGATTTCATCTGGAACCCAATAGAAGTTGATCAAATGTGCAATAATGTTTAAAAGTTTAAGGCTGGAAAGATTTGAAAAATGTTTCCGAGTCTCTTGGGTGTATTCACACCAGGAAAGTCCACTAGTTCACTTGCTTTGGTCCGGACCAAATACAATGTTGATTTTTTGTTGTTGTTGTTGTTTGGTGTGGTTCGCTTTTACACTGTCCTTTTTGCAGGTGAACCAGAAATTGTAAAAAAAAAAAAAAAAAAAAAAAAACACGTGTGCTAAGGTCATCCATTTATTGGTTCATCCATTCAACCGTAGCAGAGATCGTTTGGAACCGGACCGAGACCACCTCTTCAGCTGGCGTCCGCAACCGAGTGCGATTGCTATATAAACACCTGCCCAAAAGATCCGCACCAAGGGGGAAACGAACTTGAGTTCGATTCAATCGAACCAAACAAGACAGGTGTCAATACACCCTTACATTCACCAACGCTGCATTTATTTAATCAGAAATATAATAAAAACAGTAATATTGTGAAATACAATGTTTTAATTTATTTCAACATGTCATTTATTTCTGTGATGGAAAGCTGAATGTCCAGCAGTAGTCCTTCAGTGTCACGTGATTTGGTGCTCAAGAAACATTACTATTATTTTATTACATTACTATTACATTATTATCAGTGTTGAAATCAGTTGTGCTGCTTAATGTTTTAATAGAAACCCTGATATTTTTTCAGGATTCTTTCAAAGTTCAAAAACAGCAGTAATCCTTATTTTAACATTTACTGACTTATTTTAAATGTTTTTTTGTGTTTTGTTTTTTGTTTTTGCAACAAACACATCTGAAACTTTATTAAAAATTTGTATTGTAGAGGCATACATAGTTTACATGACATTTTAAGCAATGTGATGCTTCATCTAAAACTATTTACTTTTTTCTGTTTTTTTCTACGAACAATTCTACTTCATGCATTGCAGTTTCTGAACTCACAGAACTGAGATTATGTAAAAACATTTCTAGGCAAGCACTTAAAAAATAGTCATTTAAAGTACACACCTTCCCTTATACATACAGTACAAGCTGAAGCTAAAATAACCTTGAGGTGTATCTCAATACTGTTCACTAAATGAACAAATGTTCAGGACACGTACAGTAAAAACAAGATGATCATTCTAAAAATAATGTCCTTGTGCATAAGCATTCTGGGAAAGGAGAACTAATAGTACTTGGACTGAATAATAAGGTTACAAGAAGTCTTTCACCACTTCTGCTGAGGACAAGCAAGACGATTTGCATGTGCATGTTCAGCCTGGTCACTGAAATGTTTACAACAAGTGTTTTATAACGGTGTCCTAGTGACCCTGCAGCAGCATTGAGTTAACACAACGATATGAACTAGTTCTGAAGGCTGTGTGTAGACATGGAAATTGTGGTGCTTAAACCACAGAAGATGCTAAAACCACAGAGCAAGATGTTTCAGCTGGTCTTAGCTGCAACCATCCCACAGAGAGTCTGAGAGCTCAAATTCTGAGTCCAAATTGTGTTGATTGACTGTGCATTAAGCCCCGACTTGCTTTCATTAACCTCTTACCATGCATCAGTATCTGTGTCTAGAACTGCAGTCAAAGGCCAGATTCTGGATTAGTTAGCAATGTTGCATTGTTGGACACATGGGTGTAAGTGTGAACCCACACAGATGATGGTGGAAGATGATAACACTCATAACCTCTACAAGTCTGCTGTTCACACACAAGGAAAAAACACAACAGCACTAAATAAAAAAGACTAAACAAAGAATAAAACAGCAATAAAATACAACAGAACAAAACAAACAAAAGTACACAATGCAATACAACAAAACCAACAGTGTGAGTTTTAGGGGAAACTAGGGAGTGCTGTAATACCAGTTCAGCCAATTAGAAATGAACAACAAGGATGAAATCACTATTGTATATGAACACCATCAACCTAAATAGGCAGGTTTTCACTACATTTAATAAATAATACAAGCTTTTCATGGCTTGTAACATTCGTTTTTAATAAAATACATTTAAAGAAACATTTTAAAAGGCACAGAAATATCATAGCTGCAGATGGAGAGGGTTGTAACACTTTCTAATGTGCTTTTCTACTGAAGACACAAAGATCGCACAAAATCAAACAGACCACATTTGCCACAACTGTGATAAAACAAGCTAATAAACTTTAAAACCAAACCGGTGTGTGCATAGGCCTATGTTTTACATATTCTTATCATTGTTTTCTATTGCTGTTTTAAATTAAAATACTTAAATGTTTTCCATTTCATAGCATTCATGTGGCTCAAACAGCAGAGCATGGCGCTAGCAATGCCAATATCATGGTTTGATTCTTAAGGAATGGTTGAATTGATACAATGTATACTTTTAAGTAAACACATTGGTCTGCCAAATGCATGAATGTATGTTTTCAATCAAAATGTTTAAAATTAAAAGTAGGTCGATAGGTGTGCGGTATGGAGATGAGGGATGGCATAATTACTTTAAATGAGTACATTCCATAATCATAATAAAATCATGCAAACAGTTTAACGTTTTCAAGTAGCGTTACAAGTAGAGGGGTCCATTGTAACAATGGCATTCTTTGCACCTGATTTATTTACTTCATTTTTATATTAAAAGTAGCAGATTTCAAAACTTCTTTAGGCAAATGTTTCAAAGTTTCAAATAAAAGTTTCAGATATACGGCACAAAACAAATAACACTGAGTTACAGACAACACTTCCCAGACTCTTCTATTTTGTATTCTATTATGCTGACAGTTTATAGTCCATCACTGTCTTTCATTATCTGATTCGTTTTTAGTGTGCGCCTAAGTACTAACTACTGTTTTGCATTCTGGTCTTGTTATCAACATGACTTTTCTACAAAACACAAATAACTCCAATGCCACCAGCTGCATAATAGCATCCTCATTTGAAACTTTACTCAGAGTCTCACCTCTGTTCTGTATATAGGACAACAACTTTATCCAGAGATGCTAACTGTCTGCCCCATCAGAGCCAGCAAACGTACCTTGTTATTTCAAAACTTTTCAACCTTGGCTATTTGATTCAAAGTGTCATGTGGAAAAACACACGTGGAAAACAAATCTCCACCAACTTAAAGCAAAGCAATTTCTCACAAGACGCAGTGTGTGATCAGGTGAGGGGAAAGCAGCTGTATGATAAACATTCCTCACCCATCCTTCAAATGACTCCTCTCTGTTCGTGCTCTTCATCAGATCATCAAACTGGATGGTGCAGTTGGCCACGAAGTCATCGTACCCAATCGGTGCGTCATGAAAAACGGCCAGCTCTACTTGCTTGCCGTTGTTGACGTTAACGGAGAACTCCTCGTTATAAGTGGGCATGTTGGTTTTCTGCTTGGTGTGCGTCTGTCCGATCTTATACTCGTCCACTTTCACTACGATGTACGGGTCCAGGGTCTGGTTCGCCTTGCTGAACACCACGGCGTGTCGCATAGAGGTGGTCGTGGGCTTCAGGTCCACCGCTTCGCCGATGCGCAACTTCAGATACCCGTTAAACTTCATGGTGCCCTCTGAACTCGAGCCTAGCAAATCTAAGCCTATTAGCCTAACTGACGTAGTGACTGTTGGACATTATATCACTTAAATGGGCAAGTGTAAATGCACAAACGCACACCAGTTAAAAGCCTGTGCATCTGAAACAAAGCGCTGTTTCAAACACCTGCTTTGCGGAAGGACTGAAGCGAGTGGGCAGAATGGGGAAGTGAAGGAGTTCACGCCTGACTACGCGTCTCCCTCAAGGGACTCAGTCACAATAATAAATGTTTTTCTCTCGCTATGTCTTTACATTTTTCTGTTTCATCCGTTAGTCGAGTTATTAAGATGTCGCCTTTGCAAAGTTTTCCTTGACACTTTCACAGTCTGTCCATATTTGCTGAATTTTGAACCCGTCACCCGTGTCAGACAAACCTTTGTGTGAAAACTTCTAAATGCTCTATTTCAGTCGGAGAAGCTGAGCGGACATGGCGCGGAGGAAACTGCAGAGAAACTGTCCAGATATTTTTCTTTAAACAAAGCCACGGGTTGACCATCAATGAAGTAGGCTACCTGCTTACGGAATTCGGCTGAAAATGAAAACACACCTGCTTTATTGCGAGCATATAGAAACACCGCCACCTTTCGGCAGACTTTTTTCAACAGCACTACTAGGGATTCACGAAGGCATTACAGTTAAAATGATTAAATTCGTATTAAACAGTGTGCAAATATCATTTGAAGTTTTTATAAATAAGCAAATAATTAAATATTAAATAAACTGTTCAATAAATAAATATACTTATGTACAATACATTGTACATTCAATTTGATTAACATCATCAGCTTTTTTAATGCCTTGATAATTCAATCAGCAAACAAACACATATATAATATAGAATATGTATTCCATAATCATTATTAGTATTATTTTTTACATAAATTTGTATTTAATAGTCTAAATTTGGACACTTGCTTGAATTAATATATTCTATATACAGTATAAACAAAATGGGTTGAGTGTGTGTGGGCTCTGATTGAGTTGCTCTAGATCTATAAAGTCTCTAGATGAAAGGCTCACTGGTGTCAGGTGTGACTTTTGACCTCTCTCTATCTCTTTTCCAGCTGGTGTAAATTCAAAAGGGAGACTCCAAACTCTCTTCTCTGTCGGTGTAAGTGGTCTTATGGATGCTGAGCTTTGGTGGTGATGCTGGTGTAGCACCAGTCTTAGCCAGCAGGAGATGCTAATGCTCAACATTACTGTAGCTTTAATTATTTGACCATCAGGCCTACTTGTATTTTTCAAATGTACATGTTCAGTTTCTTAATGAATGGCTTTGTAGTGCTACCTTAAGTTGTCCTGTGACTTCCAGCTGTTGTTCCAGCTGTATCTCAGCATCTTTCTCTCTCTCTAGAGTTTTATGTGGTATGAAACAGTATTAAAACAGGTATTCAGCACCAAATCATCTTTAATGGTCTTCATGGTTAGCCCCCTCCTGAGTCTTCATTAAAGAACTGCCCTTTTCACCTGGAGCACACTGTGGGAGAGTTTAAACTCAGGCCATTTTGACGAGCACAACTGTTCTGGTCACAGTGGTTTTATTGAAATCTGGCATTCCATGCACTCTGAGCTATTCAGTGTGTGAGTATGTGTTCAGAGCATATGTGTGTATAGGACATATGTGTGTATAGTGGGCCTCTGGTGTTTTTGTGTTTGGTCACAATGCAGCATACCATAAACCGGTGGTTTTCAATCCTGGTCCTTGGGACCCACTGCTCTGCACATTTTGTATGTCTCCCTTATTTAACACACCTGATTCAGATCATCAGCTCGTTAGGAGAGAGATCCATGAACTGACTT
>JAUZSZ010000115.1:23114877-23132958 GCA_034780575.1 Labeobarbus marequensis | reverse complement strand
CAAAGCAACCAAAATTCATGAAGAATCTGAAGATATGAAACTAGCACATCAATACAGGTAATAGTTTGCCTGGGAAAAAGGTCAGTTCTATAAACATTATAGAAAAATATTTGAATAGAGATTGTGCTTTAATTCTAAAATAATTATTTCAATAATAAATGATACAGTATTCAGTTGTTTTAGATCTATGTTTTCCTGTGCATCTATTCAATCAGTACAACATTTCAGAAAGAGGCTGACTTGAGCACTTGTCTGTCAGTCACCTAGCAACAAGTCCACCCCACAAATGCACCATCCTGCCATCTCTCTCTCAGCTTCCCGGCCTGCTGAGAAGGGTCTGAGTCTGTATGTGTGTGTGTGTGTGTGTGGAGTGTTTTAGGGGCTGTCGAGTTCACGGTACTCTACTCCTTATTGACCAGGAAGTCCTTTCTCTGAGCAACGCACAATACCAACAGAGACAAAGCAGCCTGGAAAGAGGACAGTCCCTGAAAAACACTCACACACAGTCTCTCACAATCATACGCACGCTCTCGCATAAGAGGCATATCCCAAGGAAACACACACATAAACACGCACATAACACAGCAGACCTCCCCAAAAACACGGGGGCCTCTGCCTTTGTCTGGCAGCCTAATGAAAATTATGTTCTTTTTCTATTTGGAGCTTGTTAAGGCTCACAGACTCTTTCACTTTGCTCCCACTCTCACTCCACTCCACCTGCCCTCCGTACACGGAGGTGAAGGCAAATACCGCAGAACAGATGAGGACGCTTCCCTATGTGTGTGGGTGATGCTTTTTCAAAATAAAGCGTTCTGTGGCAAAAAGGAAATATATATACACACCTGGAGATCAGAGGCTACGAATCAACACAACTTAGCCGAGCGTGTTTGACTGTCGTAAAATCTCACCATACATATAATCGTGTGCACATAAACAGACACTTGAAGAATGTCTGCGATGCCTGTCATTTCAGAAGGAACAAACATTTTGGCTAGCCTATATGATTCACATCTATCGAAGAAAAATACAACAGAGTCTCTCAGCTAGTCTCCTGAAGATGCGTCCGCTTCAGTTCTGGTGAAAGGACGGATTAGTCCTATAAATAGCGTCGAGAGAACTTACGATTCCTTCCTGTACAGGGTCGATGCCTTTGCATATGAATGTCAGTGGTCTGTAGCAGAACTACGTTTTATTAATGAAAGAAAAGTCCATCTGAACTCTTAGAGACAAGTAAACCGACAGAAAAGAATGGCAGGCTTTCTGTTTCTCCTAACCTTTCTGACTTAAGTATTCATGCTCCTCGCTGCGGCTTCTGACCTTGACTGTCCGCACCAGAATGTGGTTTCATTTTAGATTTACTATCATTTTGAGCAGTGACCCACGCAGATACATACCAGGGAAGTACATAACAGAGACGGCATACGCGGTAATGAAAGGAATGTTTCTGAGGTGAAGGCCACTCAACGTAGAAGCAAAGCTATAAATGACAATATGGTCAGTTATGGGCCTTTAATAAAGGCTGCTGAAGACATTTTAACAGAGCATGGCTGATGGATGGTTTTTATCCATTATATAAAAAAATTCCTTCTGTTTTGGATCCATAACAAATATTTACTACAGTTATTTCTGAGGCACCCGAATGCTCATAGTGGAGAAAAAAATCTTTATGTTGGGCTCTGCGTTGGTGATAAGATGATTTTAACACATTAAGGGTCTAAAATGGGAATACTTTGTCATTGTTGTTATCTGGGGATTCCAAGACAGATTTAATCCCCAACATTCCCATCATGTTTATGTTGTTTCAGAGCTTTACAACCAAAACGGCTTAATTAGAGAGATTAGATCTCAACCTGCTTCGACCTGCTTCTTCAGTGCCAAAAACATCTGACAGTATGACAACCATAAACTTCATTGCAAAATTCATCTGGGCAATCGAAACCACCATGTAAAATAGGTCAGAGTAAACTATATAACAAAATGATAAAATTCATCAGTGAGTCCAAAAACTCCCTAAAACTGACAAGTTAACTTCTGGGTGCTAAAACGTAGGCCTGTACAAAAATTATTTAGATTTGCATGCCTACTGTTATCCGTCTTGAGCATTTAAACTTTCAATTTTAAAGCAATATTTGTTAAAAATATTATTTATCTGTAAAATCTTGTTGCTTCATGAGTTGTAGCTATATAAAATGTACATAATTTGGTGAAATTAGTTTGTCACGCCTGTTAAATAATATTACCATAAAAGCTGCTTGACCTTCTGAAACAAAATATTCTGCACATTTATAAATTGTATATAGGCTACACAAACCATTAGGCCACACTACAAGTAACCTGAAATAATAAAGAAAAAAACATGAACTTAATAAAGTTAATGTTAAAAACATTAACCAAAGATTAGAAAAAAACAAAAATATAGTTGTCAACAAACCGCGAAAAAAAAAAAAATTAAACATGAGTAGATTTGACCTATAATAAGAAGTAACGAGATAATAACAATTAGGCTAATAAAAGTCATTTTTATCATCGTCAAAAAGATTCAGTCAAACAGACTGCAGAGAAGCGGCTACATCGATGGTGTTTTGGAGATAGATGGCCATCAAAACGATTCATTATCATTTTGACAAGAACCTCTATCCGTTTACCATTACTAGCACTTCTTCTGCTGTAAAGACTGCTCAGGCCTGATAGATATGCTGAATGCAGATATGCTCAAAATGCTCACCAAAGAAACCTCTTCATAACTAAACTCACAGAGGCCTATACGGTCAAATTAAACGATTTAACAGACAAATAAAGTGATTATGCAACAAATTTAATTATCTAAAACATTATTTCTTACCTTAACAACAAACTGGGCTCTCTCACTCTTCATACTTTAATACGGAAAGTGCTTTGAATGTGCATGTCTGCTTCACTCAAAATGGTAATTGGAGGCGGTTGAACTGCGAGCCGTAAATCAACAACCTTCAAGTAGAAAAACGTCCTCTTCATAATTGGGCACCGCGCTATTGTGAGCCGCGGGGGTCTGTCAGACCACCCAAAGTAGCGCTTCCTCTCTCCGGGCTGCTGTGGGACAATAGCGGGCCACTCGAACCGGGCACGCACGGGAACACTAGAATGAGGCCTGACAAGAAACAAGAAGTCTTTGCCACTTATTAAAATGTTTCAGTAGGGTCGTGCTGTCCATTAAAAACGTGTCGCGAGCGGCGGAGATTTATGTTATAACCTCCGTTTAAAATGTATAATTTTTGATTTTATGGTGATTTTAGTGACTGCACTGAGTAGAGAAAACATATAAAACAAACCATTTAACATTTCGTTTTTGTTCTGAATGTTTTCTCTGGAAACTTTGAAAAAGTTTTGAAATTGAAAAGAAAAAAAACCCCACATCATGTGTCTAAAAGAGTAATTAAAAAGGTCAGAGTGATTTAAACTAAAGTATTCAACAAATTTTTAACAAACTTTCATTTTTGAATCAGACTTATACGAGCTTGTAAAAGGTTTTCAATTTGAAATACATCTTTCTAAAATATTAGTTATTTTTCTTAATGAATAATTAATCTGCTTCTTCATGAATAGGTCATACCAGAAAAATTAAAAACATTCTAAAACATATGAGGTGAGGTTTTTTTCCTCCCACCAATAATCCGGCCTCAGCAAACATTCCAAAGCCAAAAGCAAAAATTATTGCTGCTGTAAATTATTCCCTGTAGGCAAATTAAATCACCTTTGACTATGAGAACATGTTCTAAAAATTCACATTTAAAGTTGCTGAATTGAAGGTGAAGTTGTGTTCACCTCGTCTTATCTAGCAGTCTTTGCTCTGTCAATCTAGATCCATTAAAGTCACAACCTGAAATAATTGCTGCCCTGTTCTATTGAATTCAAATTTTATAGTATTTGCCTGCCGATTAAACCAAAACAACAGGGTTTTGAGAGACAAATTCAAAAGACATCTCCAGTTCTTAAAAGTATATTTAATAAGGAATCTATATTAACAATACAGTTAAATCTATAAGGCCACAAAAACTGCGTGTCAGGTGACTTTAATGAATGCATGTCCTTCACCTGCATGCTCTGGAAACAGAGATGACAAGTAAAAAGAAAGTCACAGAGCTTTACTGGTTCATTCCTGCCATGTGACTGGCTGTGTAAATGTTATAATAACTTCATATTAACTGCATTCAGCCCTGACTGAAAATTATATTAACATGGAATAAAACTTTGCTAACATACAGAAGGTGGTCCAGTGACAAAACTTGCCCACAAGCTCACATCCAAAATGACTTAGAGGGGAAAGCATTATTACTGGCTTCTCAAATATGTCATTTAATCATCCATGGTTACTGTTATACAAAACTATACACATGATTTTATACATGTATGACATGTTTTAGAGCATACAAATTTGCTTTAAATTATTTTAGCTGCCATGTAGGAAACTTACTCTTACTTAGCTTCAGAAATTATTATTGATAAGCTTACCCATTTTCTTATGCAGCTCTCAGTCACATGAACGATGGGTGCTCCTTATTACATTATGCAGTATAGATCAGGACCACAAAACTTAGCCACAATTCTCCCATCCAGTGATTCAATTTCTGCTTTATTATGTAGAGCAGAAAGGTATAGTCAGAAACTTGATTAATATTACAAATTATATCCTGAACTCCAAACATAAGAGGGTTTTTAGTATCACTACAATTACATTTTAGGTCAAACTTTCACTTCTGTTAGTTACTAAGTGCCTTTAGAAAAAGCATCAGCTTATTAAAGTGAGAAATCTAGCAGGGTTCACTTCACGTGCATTATGAGACAATGAACAATTTTTGTTTAAAAATAGCCTAAGTACAATACTAATATTACAAATTATATATAATTGTATCTAAATTGATCATTTTGCCAGTGTACGTTAAGAACATTCTATCTGCAATCCATTTTGTCCATGTTGCCCTCTCTTCTTATTTTTACTTCCTTGCAGTTATTTTCTGAATTACGTCTTTGTCTCTCTGTTGGCTCAACAATCGTGCCAGGCAGGATGTCTTCACAGTGCACCATTTACATATTTACCAACAAGCCCTTACACTCTTGTGTATAATGCCAAATCAACAAGGGTGATTTGCCAAATAATCTCTCCCTCTATTTTTTTCCCTTCTTTCTGCCACATCCCTTCTTCCAAATGGCAAACGGAAGCAGAAGACATCCCACTGTGCAACTGAAAGACAAACTTAAAGCACCATTGTCGCTGGTCAAAGTGGCACCTGTTCAACAAGGGGAAAAAAAGACAGACAGAGAGAAGGAGAGAGAGGGGTAGGCAGCCTCATACAAAATCCAGCAACGTGTATTAATCAAGAGGCATTGCGAGTCACATAAAAATCTATGAAAGTTCATTTAATAACACACAGTCTGACAAGATTGGTCTCGCTCATTTTCTATCTTTGCTCTTGTGAGAGACACTTTCCTACAGCCATCAAGCATGAGTTGCCACTTTAATCTGCAACTGAGAGCTGATATATGGTGTCTATGTGTGTGTCTGACTTGAAATGCCACGATGAGGGAACTTCACACCTCAGGGTGTCAGTAACACCGAACAGTGACCTTTACTGAGAATCACATTCACCCTGAGAGTGAGTGTGTGTGTGTACTGTAAACAGAATATGTGCAGTTGTTACCTTAGGGATCTCTATCCACCTAATATGACTCCTAGAATGACTTTTATGTAATTCAATATAGTCAGGAAGACACATAATAAATAGTATTGTGACAGGATGCTGTTTTTAAATCTTTATTAGGTTGTTTTAAATATTCAGCACCATACAGAAAGAAGACAGTCTAGCAGCTCTGACGATGTAAATCGAAGAAGTTATAACTTCACAGATTCTTGAGACATGGGGGGCAAAACAAAAGTATAATTATTTTTAATTTTGTTCAACATGTTTTGTTGCAATCAGTTTTCTCACAAAGAGTGTTTTTTTCACATCATTTAATATGGATCAAGTATTTCAGAATAAAATAGTTCAAAATAGTCAAATATTATCAATATTGATAAATCTAGCATTCACTTCAATAAACTGAAGAATTGAGGCTATTAAAATCTAACCAGCAGTCAGACAAAAGCACCATATTTTTCTTATTATTATACAATAATAAATATCCTAAAAACAGTAGCCAGTTTTTTCAGGGTTGCAAAATAACAAGGACCTTTCAAAATTAAGGAATTCATTCATTATTTAAAAATCCCAAATGATTATACATTACACACACTGTTACTTTTTCTTTATAATCTAACAGCAGGTCAAGTACATTTTGTCCCATGTCTCAAAAATCTGTGGCCTTTAAATCAGAATATGACTTAAATGAGAAACTGGAACAGTGTGAGTCTCCACCTGCACTTTGAGTTTAGAATGGAACAAAAAACCTGAATCAACATGACGGCCATCCACTGCTCTAGCGGAGTTAGAAAATCACACAGCTGGATCCATCTGTGGCCATCCTGGCTCGTTGTAAAGTAACTGAATCCCTCTGAGGTAATCAGTACCATCAGCACCAATGAAAAGCTCTCTGAAGAGTTTCACTGTGGACTGGTCCCTTCAGAAGCCCCACGTCTCTTCTCTGATGGTTAGGAACTGTGGTGCCGTGTGCTCTCATTACAACACCACAAAGCAGCATCACAACAACCGCCTGCTATCAAACTCAGCAGTTCTCTGCCTGTCGACCTTGTTTCATGGTCTATGCATCATTGTTCCCAGATTTATGGATACGTATTGCATCATAGATGCAATAAGAGATGCAATAAGAGGGCTGTTCCACACTCATTATAAAGAGGATCTTCTGTTGTTTTCATGGTACACATCATAGGTGTACTATGAAATAATGCCTTTTATAATTTAGAATGCTTTAAGAATTTACTATATATTCGTTTTACATGAAGACAGTCACCTCTGGTGGAAAACGATATATACACTATACTGTTTGAGGTCAGTAAGATTTTTATGAAAGAAATGAATAGTTTTTGTTCCTGAAAGAACATGATATATTCAGCGAGACTAAAATTAAGCAAAATCCTAAAAACAACCATCGCTGAGACGCAAAACTATCTGTGCGAGTGCTAAACAACAGGATGCTCATTCTCGAGATCTTCTCATTTTATCTTCTCTAAAAAGCATAAGTCTTAAAAGCATAAACAGACAAAAGGAGAGAAGGAGAAAGAAGAGGGCTTGTGCTGCATCTAGCTGAAACCTCTGAAGAAAAGGATGTCTGGATCCTGGAGGAGAAGAATAGAGAAAATTGACTACAGAAATGCACATGCCATTTTGAGAAGAGCACAACAGCATGCTAAGGGTTAAAAAACATCCTCAGCACCCAGTCAAAGCAAACAGAGTAAGTTAAAAAACACACCCAAGAGCTTTTAATAAGGTTTAAACAAAAAGAGCTTGTTTCACACAGCAGTGCTCTCCAGTGACTGAGAATGACAGAGGAAGGAAGAAATACACACACTGCATACAGCAAAATAGTGATAACTGTTGAGAGAAGTATGAAAGAAGTGACACAAAAGAGAACAGGAGTGTAATAGCAGAGTCAATATTATCTTTCTGTTATCGGCTGGCTGAGCTGTTTTGTATGTCTGTGATGAATCCGTGCAGCTGCAGCAGATTGGATAAAACTCTCCCTTGCAAACATTCACATACACAAACAGAATAACAGGAAAAACAGACTGCATCGGGTTAACAAGCCTGAAAAGTGTTCAGAAGTCCTCTAAGAGAGAAAAAACACAGTTGTGCCAAAAAGGGAGGCTGTAAACCCCTCTGTAGCGAACAGTCATCACTTCAGGTTCATCTACTGCTGTCTATAATTATGCTGTATACAGGCATTGAAAACTTCTCTTCTCAGCATAGCACTACATGACTGCATGACACGACATGTACAGAATGTAACAAATGTTATGTCTCCTTAATCATTAAAAAAAAAAAAGCAATATAGCACTCGAGGCCATGCTGTGTTGTTGCTGTACTTGTTCTGTAAAAGGAAGAAATTCATAGAGTTTTGGAATAAAAAGAAAAAAGAATGTCTATCAGATTTGGGATGACATAAAGGTGAGTAAATTATCCAATTATTTTTGGGTAAATTATCTCAAATACATTTCTGGCTTGTAGATCCTAGGTGAATGTTTGCAATTACCATTCAATAGCCGCATGCACTGGTGCACATACAAAACGAAATTTTATGGATACTTTCGATTAGATTTGAGAGGATCAGACATTATAATCTATTTCCATTTTGCTATAGTTCTTTAATTTTAAGTAGTCTGTTCTTGACTGACTTTGGTTTTAACAGTGGCTTCACTTCATAGTCTCTTCACTCTGAACCGGTTTTGACAGTGGCCCCACTTCATAGTCACTTCCTTTTATCCAACTCACACTGCCCCCACCTGGCTGCTTAAAGACAAAATAGTTCAAAAGTAGAACTTTTCAGATCAACAAAGTAGATGGACTGACATCACCCAAATAGGAACATAAGAGTGACTATAAAAGTTTGCTATAAAAGTTTGCCTCAGAAGGTAAACTCCTGTTTCTTGCTTTTCTGAAATGCAAAAAAGTGTCTCTCATAATTAAAAACAAAGCAATCTTTGAGTTCTCACAAATCTTTCCACTGCCAACCACCTTTTTAATTTACCACTGTAAAGTCCAAAAGATTTTGCACAAAAGATGTATATTTGCTTTCCCATTTCAAGACTGATGTCAATACTCACATTACAAATTCATCAGCATATGAAAGGTAAATGAAAAATCTGTTAAATAGAGACCAGCCATTCATCTCTAAAATTAAAGTGTTTTAATAACTTCAAGGACACTGTGGTAAGGCTATAACAAATCACGTAGCTGGCCCCTAAGTATAAAAGGGGAAAATATCACTGTGACTGAAATGCTGTTAGCATTATATGACTCATATTTAGGGTCTCTGTTGCTCCGAAATGAAAATAAACAGTATATTTTAAATAAACTGGAGCACCTTTTCCTACATCTGAAACTGAATTTCATCTGAAGCCATCTTTTTTTGAATTTTTTATTGGCCCTCCCTTCACAAACAAGGGGCTAAATCTACCTTAAATCTCAACTGCTTTTACATTTACTTTAGATTATGGGTCTCAGAAACCCCAAAAGCACTAGTAACAGTAACTAAATCAGCTGAAGCTTCTAAGCACAAATTTGAAATCACACTGGTGGTCAATGTAATGATTTGCAAGATACAAGAAAAGTTTTTTATGCTTTGGAAAGAGGTCCCTGAAGAAGATGCTCACCAAGGCTTGCATTTATTTGATCAATATTGCAGTAAAAACAATAATATTGTGAAATGGTTACAATGAAGAATAACTGTATATAAAGATATTTTAAAATTTAATTTATTCCTGAGAAGGCAAAGGTGAATTTTCAGCAGCCATTTCTCCAGTCTTCAGTCACTTGATAGTTCAGAAATCATTCTAACATGCTGCTTTTGTGCTCAATAAACATTTCTTGCTATTATCAATGTTGAAAACAGTTGTCCTGCTTAATATTTTTGTGAAACCATGCTACATTTCTTTTTTCAGTATTCTTTGATAAAAAATAGTTTAAGAAAATTTTTTTTGAAAAAGCAATCTTTTAAATGTTATTACTCTCACTTTAGATCAATTGCATTGATTATTATTGATGATGCATCCTTGAAGTATTAATTCCTGTGTATAGTTTCCAAGCACTGCTTTTAAAATAGGCCAAATATAACAAATGTTTGTAGAATTTCTATTTAGCATAACCTTCTTTCATTGTGAGCTGTCATTTCATAATATTTAATTATATATCAAAACAACATAAAACAACAGCCCCAAAAAGGTGACATAAAAAACCATTACACAATCTTTTTTTTTCAAATAAAATAGGTTTATTTCCAGTCTGAAAAGATTAAAACAACAAAAACGGACAGTGGAACAGTTAGAGGATGACCAGTGGGTCACAGTGGGTTACAGGGAGGAGAGATTATCCTTGATTATTCACTTCATTTTGTGTACATATTTATAAATGAATACAAATATACATATCAATTGTTTAACAAAAATAGCTTAGCTTATGAGGACAGCAGATGACTGAAATCAGCAAAAATAATCCTGTTGGGGTAGGAGGTGGGATTTCTATGAGAACATGTGAGGCGGAACCACTGAATTACACACCGTGCTATAAACTTTAGTTCCCTTTAGCACAAAATTGTGGTGTGTTTGTGTACACAGCTCTGTAATATGAGTAAAGCCCAAGGGTTTGGGGGTGGGGTTTTGCAGGAGGCATTAAGACTGCATTAATCACTTGGTTTATACATTAGAAGGCAGGTCTGGATAATTCAACTCAAATAAGCTACCAAGCTAACACTACAGAGCTAGAGACCACGGAATTAGGGTTTCAGAGCATAAACCTAAAATACGGGGCATGTGACGCATATTTAGCAAAAGATAGCAAGTCTACGTGCAATTAACAAATGCGACGGTTCATGTGTCATTTGAATTCCTTGCAAAATGCCCTTGACAACTTAAGTGACAAGACTCAGTAAAAAAAAATAAAAAAATTAAATAAAAATACCTTCTTAGACATCTCTATCATCTATAACTGGGCTTGTATGTTTCACTGTAAGCCATAACCTCTCCTCACTTAATAGACCTGTGCTTAAGACCATCTCGCAACTAAAGAAATCTGTATTTTTGATTTTTGCCCCATCTAAAAACCATTTGGAAGTCTTACAAACAAAGGAGAATCTTTATAATAGCAGTCCATGAATCTCAAAACTGCATACAACAAAACGCTTTTTTCAAAACAAGTCACATAATTTGTTAATTTTCATACAAGTGATTTTTAAGCCCGTATAAGACTAAACTGAGGGTTAAGCAAGCCAACAGCATCCTAATAAGAGTCGTCGTTCTTTGTGTCTACATTCCTAAAGTGATTCCACGTAGCTTTGCGGATCCAAAAAAAGCTTAGAGACACATGAACGTATCCTGGCCAATAAAACCATCCTAAAACATCCTGTTAATTTTAGATTCATTTCGTAAACCTCCTATTACACAACATTCCAGCCTCCACTGGGGAAAACGCATAGCTCACCATTCCACACACAAACGCAATGATCTCTATGCCTGTGTTATAACACGAGACGAAAGCATAGAGGACACAGGGAGATTTTTCCGTTTACATTAGCTATACACTGTTAGATTGTCATTTTGTTACAATAAGGTAAGGACGAATGGGGTGATTTCACTGTGTCACGTTTCAGACAATTAGGACAAATGAACAAGTGACAATCTCTCTGAAAAAAATACAGTTCAATTAATTCAGAACTATGTTACATACAGCATTGGGGAAAAGGTGCAGGAGAATATTAACTAAGAGCATTCAAATGAATGAACGAATGATTCAATCACACACTTTAGCAGCAAACAGTACTCTGTTGCACTCCCTATTGGTCAGAGGAACACATGCAGGCTCTGGCCTAAACCAGGCCAGCTCACTGCATCACACTGTATTTGTTCTTTGAAAAGAGAGAGAGAGAGAGAGAGAGAGAGAGAGAGAGAGAGAGAAAGAAATCACCACATCCATAAAAAAGAAACAGATAACATAAATCAACACGAGATGGTTTAAGAAGAAGAAAAATCTGAGTTGAGTGTTAAATCTCAGAAAGCGTTCACTCATCACTCTCTCAGCAGTGCAGATGGGTGATCGAGCGCTATAGCTAAAGACTTATATATTTGTGTCAAAAGCCTAAATATCCCCATTAAAACCCACATAATTTTAAGCACAATAAACATGCAATCTCACACATCCATTCAGACCATTTGCACTGACAACCAAACACACACATAAACGCACTTAATAGGGCCTATCCCAGTTCTGAGTGCTTCTTAACAATTACTTTTTTCCAGCAAGTGCAGGAGATCCTTTAAAATGCTCCAAGACCAACTTAAAAAATAGGATCTGCAGTAGTGCAGAATACTGTAGATAAGGGTCCTAGTGTTGATGATAAGTGAGAGAATCAGGGTTAGCGCATCAGGTAAGAGAATCACACACAAAATTTGCACTATGGAAATAGTTTGGTGCATCAAACATGCATCCTCTTACACACACACACACCCCCACACACAACACAAACCATTGATTTCTCATAAGACTCGCTCATTCTCTCACAAATAAACGCACATAATTTCAGCTTAGTTTAAGTTAAAGCGGTTTCCTCAAAAAAAAACAAAAAAAAGGGGGCGAAAATAAAAGACCCACCCCACCAGAAAAAGAAAAACAGTAGTACTGAGAAAACATAATGATTACTGTCATCTGTGCTGTGAGATTTACAAAAAAGCTTACTGTACTGTGCTGTGAGCCCATATCATTTACCCGTTTCACTTAAAAAGTAACAATACAAAAAGTTATATTTTGTTTTTGTATTTTTAAAAAAAAAAAAAAAAAAGAGGAAAAAACTAAAGAAGTGAAAGTAAAGCATATGAGAGGCAGATGTGTCGGGCTTCAGCGGTTGGAGAGGGAACAAAAGCAGGCAGGGCAATAAAGGTGTGCCTTTTTTCTTTTTTCTTATAAACTTAAAACTAAAGCTGCATTTGATACAGGCTTTTCTTTGTA
Organism: Labeobarbus marequensis; assembly: GCA_034780575.1. Lineage (NCBI taxonomy): Eukaryota > Metazoa > Chordata > Actinopteri > Cypriniformes > Cyprinidae > Labeobarbus > Labeobarbus marequensis. The sequence continues at coordinate 23,120,314 of JAUZSZ010000115.1, read as the reverse complement.
CAAGACAATTGCACTTCACAGAAATAAAAGCTGAAATATACAAACACACAAGGAAATGTGAATCAAATTAATTACACCAACAAAAAAAAAATTTAAATGGAAAAAAAAGTGTTGGATTTTTTTAAGAGGGTGATGTTAAGGATAAAAGGATTTGGGAAAAGAGTGATTCGGGACAGAAGAGTATGCAAAAAATTTCCAGAAGGTACCATTGCCTAGCACTGAGAGGGAAAGTTATGAGAACAAGGGGAGGGAGCCCTCATTCCCTTCCTCTTCTTCTTCCTCCGAACAGTCCAGAGCAGCTGAGCTGGGCTGTGGTAGGGTTCTTGTGCAGGTTCTGTAGTAGTTGAGGGTTCTTGTGCAGGGTTCTGGTGCCGGGTCCTGTAGGAAAGGTTGTTGTGCAGGGTTCTGGAGGGTTGTAAACTCTGTGCAGTGTTTAAAGGGGCGGGGCTACCACATGTCATCCGTGGATGCAGAGTCCTTGAATGGAGAGAGGAGGAGAGCAGCTTGTGAGATCCCACCAAGCTCCAACTGCCAACCACTCAGGAAAAAGCATGTTTGTGTGAGACACAGTATGAAACACTGGTGAAGATAAATCAGGAATGATTCTAGGAAATGTTGATGGAAATGATGGAGGGATCCAAATCTTGGGTTTAAATGGCCAAACTGATACACTGATTGCAGTTGACAGAAATTACAGTTCTTGATGTTGCTTGTGTGCCAACAGGCTATTTGGAGATTTTGTGGTGCATCAATCACTTGGTTAGAAGGACAAATTCCAGAAACAAAACTGCTATAAGTATGAACAGACTTGAGACTCGCTACAGATAAACATATAGAATGCAGGATTGTTTAAAAATTTTAGAATTAAGCTAGTATCTTTGTGATGCCGAAAGGTAGGCAATTATTACATAAATTTAGGGCTATAAATTACATAGTTATGATTTGCAAGGATTTCACTGATTCTATAAACTACCATTCAAAAGTTTAAAAGGTTTTCTTTTGAAAGACATTGCTCACCAAAGCTGTATTTATTTCATCATTTATTTGATCATTTCAAAATACAGTAAAACAGTAACTTTACCACACATTATTAAAAATTGAAAATAAATGTTTTCTATTTTACATTGTAATTCATTCCTGTGATGTTGAGGTTGCCATTATACCAGTCTTCAGTATCACATGATCCTTCAGAAATCATTCTAATATGCTGATTTGGTGCTCAAGAAATATTTCTTATTACTATCTATGTTGAATTTAACATTTTTGTGGAAATTATACTTTTGTCAGGATTCTTTGACTATTTGTAATGGCTTTTTTTAAACAATGAGAATGTCTGTCTTTATTTAGTCATTTTAAATCTAGCTGATTCCAAACTTTTGGATGGTAGTGTTGGGTATGTAAATACTGCTGTTTATTACTATTACTTGGGAGGATGCTTCCTTGGATTGGGGAAAAACACACACTACACTGAATACGGAAAAAAAGAATAAAAGCAATTGAAATATCAGTTTTGGCTATATCACAGTGTCCTATATTAATTCTAGACATACTTGGGTCCAGAGTGGTCCAAAAGACAGCTTTATTGTGGTTCTAGTGTAATAGTTTCCCAAATTCAGATTTGCTCAGGTATTGGACTAAAACTGCTGTGAGTGTATTCCAATTCTAAGACAATTCAAATACAATTTCTGTATTTGGAATACAAGCATTAAAGTCACAACAGCCTCTCTAGGCCTATTTTACACCAGTTCACAGGGATCCTGTTCAATATTTTGTAGAACTGTAAAAAAAACAAACAAACAAAAAAAAAGTATTCCTCAAAAACCTACAGATTCCTGTAAGGGTGTACCCAACCCCAGCGATCTATGAGACTGCACTTAAAAGCAAAGCACCACCCCAAAAGAAAGAAAAATATCACCAAACAGCTTGAGCCCATCAATATGCACACCAACCAATCAGAGTTCACACTTAGCAGGCTGAACTGCCCCTTATAAACATAAATATGACATGAATATGACATGAACAAATTATTAAATAAATATGAAAGAGAGGAAAATGACAGACTGAAAATGAATTGTTCCATTGTTATTTTGGGAAGGCTTGAACTGGTTTGTAAAATACATGTGAACTGGAAGAACAGCCTGAGGTGTGGCAGGTCAAGGTTGGTAGTCATGAAAAGCATCAGAATCAAGTGCTGAGTGCTGAAGTAAAAAGCACCCGAGGTGCCTGATTTTCAGTCAAGTCTATATGAAACAAAAACGGATATACACAATCAGTTTGTTAAAAATAAATCAATAAATCACAAATCACAATGCATATGCCACTACGGATGCCAAAAGTATCTTTAGAAAGTCCTTATTTGGGGGGAAAGAAAATCAAAAATAAATACAACATACAGTATGTGCCATTAGAGATATATATATATATATATATATATATATATATACACATACATACATACATACATATAATATTGTCAAAGCCTGGAGACTGACTTTTTTTAATGTTTTTTGTTTTTTTAAGTTTTTAGTTTTCATGAAGAGTTTTAGTTTTTATGCATTCTGTATAAAATTCTGAATAGGCAGTTTGTTTCTTACATTTTAAAAATAATAGGCCTATTACCAAGTATTCTTTTATTTCAATCTAGAGTTCAAATTAAGTTCAGTTAAACAGAAAAATAAAATGGTACAGGCCGACAACTGTACCTTTTTATGAATGTTGCTTGATGAATCAAGCCTTGATAAATAGTCAATATAATGAGGCATAAAAATATGACACTTGTAAATAATATTTTTTTATATACAATTAATAATAATATAGTTTTGTTTCAAACAGATGAGGAAAATATAGCATCTGGAAAATCTCTGCAGCTTGTCACAAATAAAAATGGGGCATCTTGATTGCAAATTTAAGATCAAACAGCAAATTATTTGGGCAGGTATTCAAATTTTGGCTTGTACTTCTGTAACCAAAGCCCATACTGGCTAAACATCCTCTGGCTTAGCCTGCTACAGTAGCCATGCCTCACAGTATTCTTATAGTACTTATAGTCAGTGAACAATAAACTGGGTTTAAGTAAACTTAAAGAAGCTTACTTTAGAAAATAAACTTGAAGTATACTTCTTTTTTTCTGAGCATTAACATGTATGATGATGCCTGTCTTAATTGCAAAATTAGTATAATGATCAAATTAGTCCAAAATGTCCAAATTAGTCATTGTGATATCTAATTACCCTATGGAACATTACGATTTTGGTTAGGTCACCCCTAAGCAAACACTTCATACACTACAAAGCATCTAGAAACTTCCTCAATAGTTTAATACTGAACATGTGTCAATCTGATCTTAAATCACAGAGAAAAAAATAAATAAATAAAATTATCAGATGAAAACTACTTCAAAAACTTGTCTGACATCTTGAGCATTTTTAGCATTATGCCAAGAGTCAGGAAAGGTTCAGGATATTTTTATTCTCTAAATTTATCAATGGAAAACACACCCTCAAGGATGCATTTACCACTTTTTCCAGGAAAAGTTCTTGTGAAAGAAAACCTGAGAATGGAAAGAACGGATCAATGTTAAGTGTCAAACTGACAGCAACCCTGAGCCATACAGTATCTCATGACAGGTGGCTTGATAATACCACAGCAATGACAAGCGTTATAGCTCAGTGCCACACCACTGTCAGAGGAGAGCTTGCTGTAAAACTTTCTATTGTTTCCTAGCATAAATATGAAGTAACATCTGGTTTTGATTAAAGGTCCTTCTGTGCTAAACCATTAAAAAGCCCAGATTAGTGGCACTGGAGAAGAAGACATGGAGCACTCCAAAGTAAGACTATGCTGGGTGACAGGGTAGCCCAGAGTGTGCACATTTGCAGCACTTTCTTCCTGCGGCAAGCAGTCCCATCAAGCATTATTGGTAAGCAGCTGTCAGAAGAGCTCTGCAGAGGCTTCCTTCACTCCAGGTTGGTAACAGTGGGCTTCCACCCCAAACAGACTCCATAAACAAGGAGGCACTAGGGAAGGAAGGCACTGGACCTGCCAATTAATGGAGGCTTATGCCGGGAGGTGTTGGAGCATGGAGCTGCAGTGGGATAAAGCCAGCACTGTTTTCAGAAGTTATATGTGGTTCCAGTGTTATGGTGGGCAGAATGTAGCCCAGGTGCTACTCAGTCTACCTTAAACCAGGCAGCACGAGAACCAAATACCTTTTAAACAGGTATATAATGTAAACTGTTGTCAAGGGCATAACTGTAGAACTGCCTACTTGTATGAAGGAAATGTGAGTGTTGTTTGCTATAACGGAACTACAATGGGTGCGCAACAAGGAAGTAGATGCTATGCAGTTGTTGGTTATTTTAAATAGTTTTAAGTACGTTGCTATGCAGTTGGTGGGGTGTTCTGGGTGTTTCTCAGCATATTGCTACACAATAGCAGGTGTTCAGGGTCTTCAGTAATCTAGGATTACATTTCTATGTGGTTGCTAGGGTGTTGCACATATTTTTAGCTTGTTGCTATGTGGTTGCTAAAGTGTCCTTCTTAGTTGCAAGGGCATTACTTGGTTGGTTTCTAGTTAAAAGAGCCCACCCACACATCTCTATGATATTCTGGTCCCTCTTTCAAGGTAAGTCTAGTATTTTTCTAAGCCTATACAGCTGTTACAGTGTAAAAGAGAATTGTTGACAGAAGATTGATTTGTTTTATCCTGTGTGTGTGTGTGTGTGTGTGTGTGTGTGTGCGTGCGTGCGTGTGTGTGTGTGCGCGTGTGTGTATGCGTTTGTGTGTATGTGTGCATGCACAGGTGTTTTTGTGACATATGAGAACACAAATTTGTATAATGACATGGGTATGACATACATATTACAAGGAGAAGGTGATTTATGAGGACATTTCCCCATGTCGCCATATTTCAAAAGGCTTATAAATCATACAGAATGAGTTTTGTTTTTGTTTTTGTTTTGTTTGTTTTTTTGTTTGTTTTTTGTTGGTTTTTTTTGTTGTTTTTTTTGAGAAAGTAAAAATACACAAAGTTTCTTGTAAGGGGTAGGTTTAGGTGTAGGGTTTGTGTAGGCTTGTAAAAAATATGGCTTGTACAGTATAAAAACGATTATATCTATGGAATGTTCCCACAATTCAAAAAAAACAAACGTGTGTGTGTGTGTGTGTGTGTGTGTGTGTGTGTGTGTTATCTGTTAATAAATTGTTAATAAATCATTCTTTTATGTTTCAGACATTAAATCTATATATATACAAAACCTGAAATATATATATATATATACAAAACATGAAATATATATGTGTGTGTGTGTGTGTGTGTGTGTGAGTGTGTGAGAGTGGGTGTGTGTGTGTGTTCGTGTGTATGTGCACCTGGTATTTATCACGTCCTGGGGACCAAATGTCCCCACAAGGATAGTAATACCAGTAAATCTTTATCTTG
>JAUZSZ010000115.1:23055997-23075038 GCA_034780575.1 Labeobarbus marequensis | reverse complement strand
TGGTTTTGATTGCTTCTATTGTCCTCATTTGTAAGTTGCTTTGGATAAAAGTGTCTGCTAAATGACTAAATGTAAATTTAAATGTAAATATCACCCCAAAAGATTATGACAGAGTGATGTTGAGTGCGTGCGTGTGTGTGTGTGTGTGTGTGTGTGTGTGTGAGAGAGAGCACCTGCTGGGCCTGCTGTTCTGCTGCCCATATCCACTGGAACTGACTTTATGATAGAGAATCTGCTTGTTGCTCATGTGACTCTGAACTTTTTGACGTGGTAGAATTGACTCAATGTGATTATAGTTCAGAGACAACACCTGCAAGACCACATGCACAAACAAAAACATACATATATATGTACATAGACACAGACAGGACATTAGTATATAATATTAGTATACATAATCAGTAACATAGACAAAGACAGACATAACTGTTGTATTTACGTTCTGTCCTAAACTCATACGTACTTTAATGTTGGGCAGGAAGATGAGACCGCTGAATGAGGTGAGGTTATTGTGATCTAGATTAATACTGCGTAAATTACTGAACAAATCAGCAGGAGCGAGATCCACCATTCTAAAACACACAGTAAAACAGAAATCAAAGCGTGAAGCAACATAACCAGTTCAACTCTGTTGGTTTAATTCTGACAATAGGATTGAACCTGACTGAGCTAGACTGCAGGTTGAGTTCTGACAGGTCTCTGTAGTTGGTATGGCCCAGCTTCTCAGCCAACATATCTGCATTGAGCCGCCCTCCAAACACGTCCTTAGCAGTTTCTGATTCACACGTTTCCTACACAGCACAGACACGTTTGTATTTTTTAAAACTTAAATACCCAAATGGTTCACCCATAAATTTAAATTCTGGCAACAGTCAGCCTCCAGTCCCTTTCACTTTCATTGCATGGAAAAGTGCAGCTGAATAAATGTACTAATGCATGCTGAATAAATGTACTAATTTCTTTACAACTTTTGAACAGAAGCATACATATGAAAACAAACACTATATATACATAAGCATCAGTTATATTTACCACAGCTACTCCATCCAGTGCTTTGAGTGAAGGCAGATGGAAAACCATGTAGATCCTGTAGTTCTCCAGTTTGTTTACAAGGGGATTCCCATACAGATCCAGAATAATTAAACTAGACAGTGCCTGAGGGAAAAAAGACACTACATCACCACCACATTTTATTCACTTAACATTACCCTACAGCACTTTACATGCATTCTCATCAACAGATGCTTTGAATGAATGCTTTAAAAATCATTAATTGCACAAAATGATATTCAGATGTATAAAATCTCCTTACCTTTAAGTGGTATATGTCTCGGGTGGTGCTGATGTCATTATTGCCGACATACAGCTCGAATAAGGACCGTGACCTTTGAAGCCCATGCAGAGATGAGATGATGTTGCTCTCTACAGACAGGAAGTGAAGGTTGGGTAGCTGGTCAAAAACATCCCCGTCTAAACACTGTAAATGGTTGCTGTTAATGCTCAGACGAGTCAGACGATGCATCACACACAAACCTGCCACACACCAAACAAACAAGAGCAGCAATGAACACAGTAAGAAACAGTGTGATGAACTAATGAAGGTTAAATTACACAGTTTTGTCCCTGGTTTTATATTAAACTGATACAGTGGGAAAAAAGTGAGAAAGGGAAAGAAGGAGCACTACCTTCCAGTCTGCTGATACTGTTGTTATTAAGGGAAAGTTCCTCCAGCAGGGTGCAGTGTTCCAGACCCTCAATTCGAGTTAATTCATTATTGTCAAATGAAGCCCAGCGAAGATTCACCAGTCGGTCAAGATTACTGAGCCGGGTCAACCGCAGACCATCAAGATTCAGTGCTGTGATCTGATCCCGCAGAGCAAAGGGCAAAGTATATCAGTTAACGATATGGCTCTACCAGGAAATTATGACATCATTAGCTATGTTTCCATCTACCTATTTTGTTGGAAATTTTGGGATATATATCACATAAAAAAAATGCTGGATGGAAAGGATGCGTAACATTCTACAATATATCTTCTTTGTGTTTCACAGAACAAACACAGAAATGACAAGGGTGAGTGAATTAACCCTTTTAAATGTTGTTTGTGTGAGAGAATGTGAGTTTATATGTCATACTTTGGTGGTCCAGCCTGACTCAAGCTCTTGCGAGTGTTTCCATGGAGACGGGCTGATCTGTGTGAGCAGGTGAGCAGAAGAGAGCAAACTCAGACTGCGGGGACGTTCACTGTCAGTCCGAGAGTGGGTCATCAGAGATGCCTGCAAACACACACACACGCTTGCAGGTCAAACGTGGACACAAACACTGAGTATAACATTCAGAATGTTCATACCTGGTTGATTCTAGATCGGGCAGCCACTTTAACAGCAGCAGCCGCTTCCTCCTCCATCACGAAAACATCATCCAAATAAGTGAGAGTCTTCAGCCGACCAAGAACCACCATACGCACACACTCGTTCTGCAAAATTAAACAGTATTATTTTATTTGAATCTTACTGACTCCGAACTTTTGAGCAGAAGTGTATATATCAACCTTGCTCAATCTTCATTTGTCATGATGCTTCACATTTTCTACTGTCTAATATGAAATTCAATCATGTAAGGTAACTTTTACCCTGTGCCAAGGATTGTGCCGTGTGTCTAGACGGAGCAGGGCAGGGGCGTGTTTACGCAAAACATTCATGTCATCCCTGATTTGAGTCAAATGATTCCAGCGAAGGTCCAGTTCTATGAGTTGACCAAGTCCACGCAAACCCTCCAGAGAGGAAATATGGTTAAAACTAACATCCAGGTACTCCAGGTTTGGCTAAAGGATTGAAAGACAGAGAGACAATGAGAGACAAAGACAGTCACAAGTTATAAATTCATATTCAATGACAGTACTTCATTTAATTGGTTACATCATTAAAAGTGTTTTTTATGACAGGTGGTTAAAAATAAAGGTACTTAGTGACACAGACCAAAAATACTGTACCTTTCAGAGTGAACGAAGACCAATAATTTGTATTAAAAGTGTATATAGGGTAAGTTTTGACTTTTGACTATTTTGTCATGTTGCCTTTAAATGTTTGTGATACTGTCATGTTTAGAAGAAGGTTATGAATGAATAGAATGATCTCATCACCATATGTGAAATATCATCCAGATGAGTGAACTCGTTGAAGCTGAGGATCAGTTGCTTTAGAGCTGTGAGTTGAGAAATCTCAGGTAGTTTATTAAGACCGTTGCCATGTAGATTCAGCACCTGTATGACAGGAAATAAGTCAATAAAATGATCACAGAGATACAGGTTTGTGTATGTTAAGTAATGTAGGTCTCACTGTGATCTGACTAAGGACGTTTGCTTTGGCCACTGTCAGTATGGATTTCTCATCTAGACTGAGCAGCTTGGGGTGAGGCTTCAGGATGGGTTCCATATTTAATGCCTCCTCATCCAGGTCCAGCTCATCTCTGGACACGGATGGGGCATCAGCCGGGGATGCATGAGAACTGGACAGGGAGTCTGGAGAGGGCTGAGATGTGTCCTACAGAAAGATGTCATAAGATGAAGATGATTTGATTACTAATTACTATTCTCTGATATGAGATTAACAGGATGGTGTAAATGTGTGAGGGTATATACTGTTAAACACATATACCTGTGTTACATATTCAAAGTCTACAAGGTACTCTGGGAGCACCATTTCATTGTCAAACATGTACCACAGTTTCTGCTGCTGTTTACAGTCACAGCTGACCGGCAGGCTGGAGGGACACAGCATGTCTGATGAACAAAAACACACAGACACACAGATGACTGCTTTGATCACCACTGCCCTGAAGACATTTTACTCTGATGGGTTCACACACTCTACTCTACTCACCAGGGGCTGTTTGTGCTGTGTGCTTTTGCTCTTTAGAGCAGGTACTGAGGTAGACAGAGTTTGCTTTAGGGTAATGAGCACAGTCTATTGGGAGACCCTCCTTCACTGCAGTACTGCGGCCCAGGAACACTTTAGAAATGATCAACTGACCTACAAACATACAAAAATGCAGAAAAGCAAACACTTTTTTAGAGAGAAAATGATAAAAAATGCTATCATTTTGTGCTTCCTATTCTTATAAGAATCCTAATTAATGTATCATGGTTGCCACAAAAATATTTAGCAGCACAACCATTTTCAACACAAATAAAAGTAAGAAATGTTTTTTGAGCATCAAATCAGCATATTAAGAGGATCACGTGATCCTGAAGACTGGAGTAATGGCTGCTGAAAATTCAGTTTTGCCATGACAGGAATAAATTACATTTTAAAATAGAAAGCAGCTATTTTAAATTGTAATAATATTTTACAACATTATATTTTTACTGTATTTTTGATCATACTGTATTTTGAGCAATAAAATACTTTTTTTTAAATTGTAATAATAATAATAATAATAATAATAATAATAAAAATAAATAAAAAATTACTATCCCCAAACTTTTATTTTTGTATTAATGTTTGGAGCCAGTTAGTGTAAAAATGATGGACAGTACATTCAAGTTCATTTAAATTAAAGGTTCTGAGTGAATACAGACCATGTCTGAAGGGAAGAATATCTACAGGGCCACTTCCTGATGTCAAGCAATTTTTCTTCTGCATAAATGTCATTCGCAGTCTATCAGACACACTCACACTGTTAGAGAGGGGGATGGCTCTCTCTCTACCTAATGCCTGAAGGCAAGAAACACAAATCCATGTACAAGATGATGGGTCCATTTTAAAACAACAGAAACTCATAACCAGTCCTCACCAGGCTTTGATGGGTTTTGTACCTTATATGCATCAGCAGTTTTAAAACCATTTTCTAGGATTGGAAGTATCTCATCACTTTCACAGGAATGTTCTGGATCGGGCAAATAGAACAGATACTCCATGCAGCGTTTATAGTTCCTGTCTCACACACACACACACACACACACACACACACACACAAACATATAAATTATAAAACTGCATATACAGACAATGTGCTGTCAGAATCATTTCTCATGATCTTAAACATTGATATGAACTACAAATATAGATTACCGATTCATGAATATAAAAGAAAGACTATCAAACGGCCTCTATTTCTTTAATCAGTCAGTGTCTCTCTAGTCATAAATGGCATGTAATGAACGTAATACTGATACCTGATGCATGGGACAAAAATCATGTTTACAATAATCTGTATTTATCTGTAATAATTTGTATTTATACCAGATGTTACCAGATTTATCTGTCTATAAACAATGAATAAAAACAAGAAGAAACTGACCATATGTTTTGCATGTAAGTCAGACTGCCTCTTTTTATTTAAGTGCGTTTTCAAAATAAGATGCAAAGTAGACTATATATATATATATAAAAGTCTGGCTCTGTGAGACACAGCAAGTGTGTGACTGACTCACTGTGAGAAGGGTGAAGGTTCCTGTCTGCAGAGCAGAGAGTGTACTTTGTCCTGGAAGCGTTGCTGCAGGGCTCGGTTATGGATACGGATGATTCGATTGATCTTAATGCCAGTGATGTGGTGACGTTTATAATCCCATGCACAGCAACGAGATAGCAAGAGATCGTAACATGATGTGAACTTGAGAGAGGAAGCAGAGAACAGTATAGATCAGTAATCCTACATGTAGTGTATTTGTACAAAAGATCTTGCATGCATGTGGTACCAAGGTTCGCCGGTGTTTCCCTCCTCAAAGCGAATGTTCCCCAAGGTTTCCAGCTCCAATAACAGAAAGTGCACCATCATATCCCTTCTATCTGAGGTCAACGCCACATTATGCTGGTGATATGCTTCTACCCTGAGACAAAAAAAAAAAAACACACAGATATGCAAGACCTGAAAATAAACATGGACACAGGTTTATGTATATAAAAATGCACACTCACTCCACCAGGCGCCGCTCCCAGAACTTCAGTCGGTCTTTAAGAGCATCCAGTTTGTGCTGCAGTATCTGCTCATGGCTGTGGTCATTACGAAGGTTGGAGGTCAAGTCTTCAGGTTCTCCTGACTTCTTACCAGCAGACTGTACATGGGACAGCTCACACTCCATCTGCTCACAGAGGGTGAGTGTGTTTTAGAGTACAAACTAATTTGTCAAATTTGTCCCCAGAAGTTGAATATGGAATAATTTAGCTTTGGGGAAATTGAGGATGATTTAATTTCATAATAATATTTTGAATATCTTAATTAAATATAATAATAATAATAACATATAATAATAACAGTATATATATATATATATATATATATATATATACAGTATGTATATAATTAAAAAAAAATTAAAGTCAGCCATTTATCAGTTACGAGCTATAACAATAAAATCATTTTAAGCTTATCAGTATCAGAAATTTTATATGGGTGCATTCCTACTAAATATGTTAAGAATGGATTTAGTAAGAAAGTGATACTCTACATATACCACCATTTTGGCAAAAAACAAAACAAAACAAACAAAACAAAACGTGTGCATACTCACATTTCTGAGCATGTGTTTTAGCACACGTATTCTCTCCTCTGGTAGTTGTATCTGGTCTTTCCTCTGCTGCCTGAGCTTGGCTTTGAGTTCATCAAACTGTCTTTGTGCACAACGAACCCGCATGGTGTAATACATCATTTTCTTCAGCACTGTGGACTGATGCACAACCACACATTACCATCATTGTCAAACGCAAAAAATATACTGTCGGATGCATGAAATAGAGATTCCCTCACCTCTGCAGTGTCTTTGAGATGTTTGCTGGATATGTCATATGTGTCCAGGCGCTGCAGGGTAGGCATGTGATATAGGATGTGTATGTAGTAATTATACAGCAGACACAGTGGGTTTGGAATGGATTGAGGGTCCTTCAGACTCAGGTGCCTTAGTCGGGGCAGCCGAGCCACATGGGTCAGTTCCTATGAGGAAAACAAGGGTTGTGCAGATTTTACATACAGTTTTTTCTTTCAGGGATCAGGACTATTCATGAATATGAATTCATTTTGTGCAAATAACAACAACAAACAAAAACTAACAAACAAAATCACTATTACTATTGCCCATACTTATGGTATATTCGTTTACGCTATAAATGCTGCTTGTTATTGATATTTTGATTTTGTTATTTTTGCAACATCAGGAAATAACTTTCACCTACACAAATTGAACATTTTGCTGCAACATTAAATGGAAGTGCATTAGTTTCCCATTAGAGAAAAGAGCCTCACATATGAGCCTGAAGACGGTTCACCTGAACAATAAGCCCACAGACGAACAGCACAAAAAGCACCATACAAACACCTATCGGCTTGTGTCATGATTCTGTGTGTGTGTTAGACAGAAAGAGCTATGAAGGATCGTCAGACACAAAGAGTGCCGAAGCGAGACAGAATATAAACTGATGATAGTTGGACATTTTGCTCTAAAATGTAAATTACACACTCATAATGAAAACATGAATTCTGAAGCAATAATGTTTATTTTTTTAAATGTATTTATTTATTTTTTTAAATGTAACTACATAAATTTGGTGTGTGTGTTCCCATCTGCCCAGGAAATTTCACTAATCAACAGTAAATATGACTGTACCTTAAAGGTAAGGTATTATAAACTGAATTAAGATATAATAGTAATAATAATAAAAGTAATAATAGTAGGGCTGTGTTAGCAAATACTGTTAAATTCAGTTCAATTCAATACGACTGATGCCTTATTCATGAAAAGAAATTGCTCTGCTATAAGCTATTAAAATAGCAGGTCAAATAATGGTATATTTCTCATACCTTGAAGGAACTGATTTTGTTCCCTGATAGGTTTAGATTTCGGAGATTAATGTTCGGATCCAGACTATGATCTAAACATGAAATAAACATGTTTAATATTAGAGTATCCAGTAACAGATTCTAAATGTCTATGTATATTCTAATATTACTGTATGGTACAAAAAAATAAAAGCTAAAATGGCAAAAATGTGGAGTTTTAGAGTAGACCTACCAAGAGTCTGAATAACATTATCAGCAAGATTCAACTCCTTAAGGTTTACAAGTGAATTAAATCCCTGTAAAACAAGGTGTGAAACAAAGGTATACACACAAATATAATATACTTTGAAATTTCATTTACAGTATCTTCAGACATAAACATAGGCTACCTGTATGTCATAGATTTGGTTCTTATTAAGCCACAGAACGTGAAGGATGACCAACATCTCTAGATTTGTAATCTGCTGAATGCTGTTGTCGTACAGAAATAATTTCTGCAGATGCACACAGTTATGTAGACCAGAGATTTCCTACAACACACAAACAATACCAGACAAATCAAAATAAATTAGATTTGTTTGCTGATTTTCATCTTAATTAGATAGAGTAAATCAGTCAAAGAAAATAAGCATTTGACATGAACAACCTCTGCAAAATTGTAGAAAAACCAAAAAGACATATTGTAATCACACTGAAATCCAATCCATAAAACATTTTTAGTAAATTAAACTAGAAACATTTCAAATGTTTCCAGTAACTTACATTCAGTTTGCATTCCACTACCCATAATTCTCTGAGGAGTGGGCAGTACTCCAGGCCCTGGATTGAGCTGATGCTCTGGCCTACAATAGTGAGACTGGACAGTCTGGGGAAGAGAGAGAGACCCACCATTCGCGGGAACCCAGAGAAAAAGATCTCCAGAACCATTTCACCACTCCCCTCCTCACACACCTTCTCATAGAGTCCATTAGATACACACTGAGGAAATGAACAAACCAAGACACTTCAGCACAGACCAGCACATGTGGCTTAAATAAAAAAACACACTACAAGAGCAAATTGCACATTAAGTTCATTTAGTTGAGAGGGGGGAAAAACCTACAAAACTCACCAGCTCTTTTATAATTTCTTCATCTCCAGCTAACGTTAGTCTCTGCTTTTCATTCTGTGTCATGATCCCTTAAAAACGGTATTTTTCAAAGGCTTATGGACATTCAACAAATGTAAATAATTGAAAACATAGTCACTAATTCTTTACTAAAAATTACTGCAACTGTAGATACTAAACATTATAATAAAATGCTGCTACATTTCTATCTTAGTTCTTAACAACAAAAAGGACGACAAATCACATTCAAACAGCTGCAAACACCTTTTACATATAAATTTACCTCACAAAAAAAACACAGTCATAATTTTTCCACATTTACTCACTTTTACTAATGCGTATTTGCACTAGAAAATCCTCACCTGTTTGTGTATGTCCAACTGTATACTAGTCCAGATCCCAGCAGGTGAGGTGACCAAGCCAAATTCCTTCACATTCCATGATTTACCACTACAACTACAACAGATCAGTTTACCTACTCTCCGCCAGAAAGTTCAGCAGCTGTATGATGCCTGTTAAACATATCTTTCAACAGTGAAAACATTTCAACCCTCCATTATCGAGCCGCACTTTAGTGATTTTCTTTTTTATTTTGCTTACTGCAATGTTTACATCAGGCCGTTGCTAGGGAAGCGTGGCTCGCCGGTGCTAAGGAAGCCCTGTTGGAATGTGTTGTTGTCCGCCAGCAGATGGTGCTAAAATACCGGATCACAATACAACCTTTTAGCCAAATTCAAGTAGGACTGTAAAATTACATAAAATGTTAGTGTTTCAGGGCAGTGTGGATTTTTGGAATTTTGTTTCTCGTTGCATGGTGACTTTAGAATTATTCAGTGTTTAAATATTTTTATTTGAAAAAATAAAATAAAATAAATCCTTATTTCACAAAATCCTTTCAGATTACACATTTTAATTTTTTACGCAAAAGAAAAACTTACATTTGCATTTAATAAAAATTGAAAATAAACATCATCCTAAAAGTAATACCCAACCTAAATTAAATTGGAAATTAAAACAAACAGAGAAGACAGAAAAAACATCTCTCTCACCTCAAACCCTCAGAACACAACAATGATAGCCAGTGTTAAGGGTGGAGAATATAGAAATAAAAGACAAACTAATCATCATAATTCTGAAGAAATAAAATAAACTAATCTAAATGTAACTAATTTTATCCTATTTCTGCAAAAACTAAAATAAAGTCAAATCAAAATATTGACAAATAACTCCTTGAAAATATGAAATATTTAAGCAAATCATAAATAATATAAAAATGAATTACCGAATGGCTAATCAAAATATCAAGAACAGTATTTTTGGGAACAACTGCAAATTCAGTCATTTCTGGCCGCAATAATCAGGGAAAAGTCATATTAGCACTCTTTAATTCGTCGCTGAATGTATTTTTGTCATTTGCGCTTTAAGTCCATTTAATAAGCTTAAATGTTGCGTATGTATTATGTGTACTGTGAGGTAGCTTGAACCACGCCCGTGGTGTGGAGGCGCGCGCACACGGACCGTCCTCTAACCGGAATGTCGCTCTCCGTCCTAAATCCGTGCCAACCGCCAGCCGCACAGATACAGTGACGTCAGCTCCGAGACACCGAACCAAACACATCAAGCGCACTGGCTCCGCTGCTGCGAGACGGGAAGCATCGGTCAGGATCGGCCATATTAAGCGTCACATCTTTGAATTTCTTCTGCGATCTCACTGAATCGTTCTCGCTTCGGAACAAACTCTCTGCGTGCGATTACTGCAAGCATGTCCGCCAATTCGAGCGAGGGGCCGGGTTTGGATGGGAAATGGTTCGAGGAGGAGGAGGAAAAGAACGGGATGTTTGGGAGCGCAGGGCCCCGTTTCGACGAGATGCGGGACGATCTGCACGCGCCAAAACAACAATTCCATCCCTTTGCAGGAAGCGGCGTTGCCATGGAAACTGCATCTACAGGTAAATTTGGGCTTTTTATAATTACGCATTGTGTGTTTTAGCGGCGACACCCGTGCCGGCGATTAAAGAAAAGAAGAAGCAAAAGCCGATGATGATGATGAATTGGAGATGAAGAGAGACAGACCAGGCCATGGGTGTGACAGCGCCTGGATGTCTCTGCATACACAGACGCACAGTGCGCTCCAGGCAACTGTGGTAGTTCAAACAACATGATCAAACAAACGACTCACACAATAAAACAAACAAAACATTTTTATGTTGCTCTTTGATGCTTTTAGAATTAAGCAATCAGGATAACAGAACTCTTGGGATCATGGTGTGTGTGTTCATAAAACCACAATAATGTAATCATCATTTCTTTGTCTTTGTGGTCACTGCCTGTGTCGCTGCCCTCTTTCTCCTCAGCCTGTCTCACTGTTATAAATCACAGGGTATGGCTCAATAATTGGGCATTGTCCACCCCTCTAATAAACCTCTTCATGTAGCACAGCCAGGCTATTAAAACTTCTCAATATGACAGTTCATACAGTATTGACAACAGCAGCACAACCTTCAAATTCACAACCAGACCCAACCCAGTCTAATTAGAAAATGTAAACTATTCATTTTCATACAATGTGTTTTGTAAGGAAAAGGTCCACCCCAAACCTAACCTGTCAGTGGGACATAAGCAGAAGACATATGAATGAAATCATGCAAATTAAGAAAACAAAATAATTTCAAAAATGGCCACGAGAGTGTGTTGTCAGCCCCGCCGATATAACCTGCTTCAATAGCATACACTTTTAAGAAAAGACATTCACATTCAATTTAATGTTAGTATTTCAGTATAAACTAACAGGTAATGTGGTTATTTACATCTGGTTTGTTGACTCTGACCTTAACAGTGCACAAAGAAATAAGTTCTACAAAGAAATAAATGAGTAGTACTTGAAAATGATATCTGACTCCAGTAACATCAGTAGCCTAATCTATTTTACATGGAACACCATCTCAGGGGGGCCACCATGTTGAGATCACATGACCAGCCAAATAATGCTCATTTTGTTTGGGTAAACCCCTGTTATTGGACACATTTGCATACTGAATACATTAATTATGGCTGACTGTGAACTTCACATTTCTTCACAGGCACATCAAAAGCTTATATGTCAAACATGACCAGCGTATTGGCTGGTCCTAATGCATAAACAAAAATGACTGAGTGCACCTTAAACTATTTTAGAGATTAGCATATTATAGATAATAGAGAGTATTATAGATATTATAGAGTATATTAGAGTTTTTCTTGAGTATGGCATGATTATTAAAACAAAGAGGAGTGGAAGAAAGGTATCCCAGACTCATATTAGTTCAGGATGTCAAGATTTATGGAAGCATGTTTTGTAAAGTTTGTGCTATTGCCATAAACAATGTTGCTGCTTCAACCTTGTTTTGATGCTATGAACAATGTTTTATTGAGAAATTAGTATCCTGCATTGTAAAGCTAGAGTTTTTCTGTGAACTCTTTCTTTCGGAGTATTTGTGAGCTGCTAAACTAAATCCTCACTGACCGTAACAAAAAATAACAGTGAGTTTATTAGATGAGATGGTCTGGCGTCTTAAAGCCTGATTCCTAAACCTCAGACAATAATGTGGATTTAATACCGGACAATAATAAAACATAGAACCTTATCAAAAAGGAAGTGTACATGATCGGAGGTTCAGAGACAGACATCCAAGCACTCATAGTGGTACTTTAATTGTACCACATGCTGCAGCGTTTAATGTGCTTTTAGTGTTTCTGTGGATCAATGTGACAGATAAAGTAGTGATGTAGCTATAGAAACCCTTTCAGAGTAGAGACCTGTGACTACAGCCTATCACGTATATAGCATGTAAAATATATAAGGTGAAATACACACCCATGCTTTCAAACTTTCATATGGATAGCCATCGCAGCTCACTTTCATGGCTTTTTCCTGTTGCTAATTGTCAGTTTCTGCTTTTGCAGGTGCTCTTTAGTCCATTAAGAGTCTGATTGAAGCGCCATTACAGCTCAGAGTGCTATTATTAGCTATGGGGAAAGTGCATGCACACATACGCCCATGCACAGTCTCTCTCACATGCTCAAATATTCATGAGCCAGGGCCTGAAATCCCTCAGCTCCCCCGTGCACTGGTTAGCTTTAACACACACACTTGCACATACAAAAAAACACACACAAAGTCCTTCCTCCTCTCATGGACACAAGCCCAAATACGCATATTCTCTTAAATGCACTCACACAAAGAGTCTTTCGCTCTCTCTTTCACACTCTGGCTATGGTAAGGTTCTTGTTTCTTCCCTTCCTCTCTCTCTCTCTTCCTGTCTTTCATACAGTGTTGGTTTGGGTTGTAGTTGGCTCAGTCTTTAGCATTCTCCCTTTTAAATAAACAGAGGGAGGTCTATTTATAGGCTGAGTCAGAGTGAGACATCGCACAGTCTTTTTACAGTAGCCAAGCCAGTGAGCTCACGGCTCTTTAAAAGACAGGCTGGGAAAAGATCTGTCCATGTGGTGAGCAGTACAACACAACAGAAATCCCGTAACTCTGATCGTACCATCAGTAACATCACTCACACATGTCAATATGTCCACCATAATCTACTTCTGACTGTCTCACTCTCCCTAGTTGTCTTTCTCTCTCTGTCTGCCTGTCTAATACGCTGAGGGGAAAGGCCTAGACGAGGAGGAATGCTGGTGTGTACTGTCTGTCTGCATTCACAAAGTCACTTGGGCATGAGAGAGAGAAGCCGAGCGAGATCAACAAACAGTGCAGGGTGAATGTGAAAAGACCATTCCTTCTGTCACTTTCAGCCAAAGGCGGTCAGCATACATGGACAACTCCAATAGAATGCAACACTAGAGAAGTTGATTGTACAAACATTTCAAGACAGACCTACCTAGAATTTTGAGGTTGTAAAATGGTGGCAGACAAGTCAACATGATTTCAGCTTAATTCTAAAATATTTTTTTTTTCCTATAAAAATATGATCATTTATTCACTATCATATCATTCTAAACCTGTATGACTTATTCTATTTATTCTACAGAACACAAAAGAAGTCCAAACAACATTTTTCACAAAATCTTCCATTCCACAGAAGAAAGAAAGTCATGCAGGTTTGGAATGGTGTGAGAGTCAGCACAGAAGTTTCATTTTTGAGCTTGCTGTCCCCTTAATTTCTGGCAAAGAACTACACTACCCATAATCCTCCAACAATCAGAGAAGTCACTGTTACCATGGAAATGTGAGTCTTGCCAAAAGATCTCAGCAGTGTCCGTCTACTCCCAGCAAGCATTGCAAATGACGTGATCGAGTCACTGGCTGAATTCAGAATAGCATACTACTCTTACTATGTAAAGATATGGCTAAAATGGCAATTTTAGGATGCTATACTGAATTCAGCCACACCCATAAAACAACATTTGTCATTGTCAAATAACTTTTTCACTTATGGCCATTTTGGTTTGTAGCTTAAGAATTTTTGAAATGTCTATGGCTGAAATGAATGTGAAAAATACCAGAACCAAGGTTGTTGACAAAATAAACAGTCACTGACACATCTGTATGATATTCCCACATTTAGTGCACAAACAAAAATGAAGAAGGCAATTCCATTATGTACTTTTCGGTGTAAAAAAAAGTTGGTGAAGGAAGCAAGAGAAATATTGATAATAAATGTAATTATACTTAATTCAGCACTGAAAAGGATTCATGAAAATGGTTTGGTCTTATTAAAAAGTGACTGTTTTTCTCAATATTTGTATGAGCAATATATTTTTATATTTTAGTATTGGGTCATGAGCTTAGCAACATACTAATGCCAAACATGTTGAGTTGAATCTCCTGATGCACAAAAGTTACTACTTGGTTCCATTTCATGCTGCAGTATTTTTTATATAGTATTTATTACAATTTTGAATTAGCTTTTATTTTTGTAATTTTAATTTTAGTTTAAGTTTTAATAAATGTATGTGCATTTTTTTCAAAACATCTCTTCTAGTTTTCATTTATTTTTAATTCAGATTTAGTTTTTGTAATTAGTTACAGTAGTTGCCAAGGCAGCATTTCTAATTTTCATTTAAGTTATGTTTTTCATCTAATATTTATAGTTTATCTCAGCTTTATTTCAGTTGCCAAAGATGATTTGTAATATTTTCAGTTTTATGTTAGTCAACAATAACACAGCTATGCTGCTTTAGAAGAAAGCTGTTTGTGTAAGCTGTAGACAGTGAGATAGTCTGATAGGTTTTGGAATCACATCATTCATTTCCCCAAACTCGAGTTGGCCATTGGTCCATTATGAAGTTATTTCCTTCTGTAATTTTAGCACAGGCTGATGTACACGTGTTATTGGACATGTAACAGTCACAGGGTTCGTTGTCCAACTTTCATTAATCCTCTTAAGACTCAACTGATTTCACAGAGACAGAGCAGATGTTTCCAGCTGTGTCTTGGGGGGGGGGGGGGGTGTAGTGTTCACAGTATCCAACCAGTCTGAATATCACTACATGTTCTAACTTACTATCTGCTTTTTCTCTTAGTCCAGTGGGAATCAGATTTACTTCTGGAAAAAGAATCAACTTTTATGTTCTTGTTCAGATCTATTGCGTTGTGTCTTTTCTCTGTGTAGGGCTGTGTCTTTTTCAATTGTTTTTTCTTCACTTCATATGCAGAGGCCCAGATATACTCTAAATCTACTCAAAAACTCTATGAGCATCTACATGTCTAAATGTAGTAAATCTGATTTCTGACTCCTGCACAGGGTTCAGCAGGGAGTCTACTGTGCCTATATAGGCAAAATTGAGAGGCTTTGTGCTTTAAAGTGTTATATGAAGTGCTCTTCTAACATATTTTATATTATTGCCATTAGCAAATTCTACAGAATAAATTCAAATAATCTTTAAACTAAACAAATGTATTAAATTATGATTAACCCATTCAGACTCAGACCCTGGATTCATGTCATTCCCCCTTATTCCCCACCCCCACCTCAACCCAAAAATCGTAAGGAATTACTAGATTAAAAGTCAATACATGAGTACCATATCATCCATTTTTGCTTTTTGAACAAAAAAATACGTACAATCTTTTTTTACCAAAAACGTAAATAAATAATTCAGTAAAGAATGACCAGTTTTCCATTTGATTTTTTTTCCATCCATTGATTTCCATTACTAATAACATTTTTTATGTTTTCTCTCTCTCTGTCTCTCTTTCTCTCTCTCTCTAGGTGACTCTCTGTCTGACATGTTTATGAAGTCATCATCAGGAGAGGGTGATCTGTACACCTCTCTCCTTTCCTCAAAGTCCTCCTCTAATCCTTTTAATGATGGTGCCTCTCTCTTCTCCACTGAGGGCAACCGTTCTCCACCTGCTCCCACCGGGACCGACTCCGGCATCGGCATGACCCCAGGTGACCCCTCAGACCATCAGACGACCCTGCAGGGCTCACACAAGACTGACCATTACAGCTACATGGACATGGGGGATGACCTCTGTGATTTTGGTAGTGTGGGCAATGCCAAGAACAAGCAGCAGCCTCTCATGTCTGGCTATGGAGATGATGAAGATGATGAAGAAGACGACGAAGATGACATTCAGGATTTCAAACCTAAGATTCGTGAAAAGGAAAATAAAGAATCCAGCCACGACCCCTTTGATCTGGGTCGCTATTTGGAGAAGAGCCCCCTTGGACCTGAGGATACAGAGGTGAAGAGTCAGGGGTCGGCCGGTGGGCAGCACTCATTCCCGTATGTGGAGGATCCTTCGGATGAAGAGATGGCAGATTACCGATCTTACCGTAGGATGGAAACGCCACAGAGTGCCAGTCCTGTAAAGATCACAGTTACGACAGAGTCCCAGCCGGTGAGAGTGTCTCCACAAGGGGGCATGTCCGAGAGAGAGAGCGTGCTCAGTTTCGGTCAGCAGGGTCTTCCCACAGTAACACTGTCAGAACCAGAGGATGACAGTGCAGCCTCCTCAGCTAACCACTCCCCTACAGGTAGATCCCTCTCCCTTGTGATGTACCGACTGCACCATTCAAAATTGAATTGAGAAAGCCTTTTATTTTCCAAATACATATCTGTATTTGAATTTAATTGAAATGAAACCAGCAAGCAGATTGCAATTTGAAAGCGTTTGAAAGTAAGGGAGTATAATTAAAATAGACTGAAATTAATGTAACTATTTTCTAATTAGAAAAGCAAAGCTGTCAAGCCTAGTTTGAATGTTAAAAAAGCTTAAAAAGTGTCAAAATGTAATGGTAGTTAAAGATGGATTGATATATGTCTTGCCTCTAATATCATACAGACAGACAGACAGACAGATAGATAGATAGATAGATAGATAGATAGATAGATAGATTTAATCTTTAAATGCAGAGTCATGAGTTACAAAGGAAATGTTTCTTCAATTCTGAGTTTTATATTTCAGATATTTACTTATACAGATATTTATTTAAGTAATCTGATTATTAGAAGCAGAATAACTCTGATCTGTAAGGTTATTGTCTTGCCTCTAACATCGAAGAGACAGATAGATCTAACACTCTAATACCAACTAATAGACAAATATTTTTTTACATCTATATTTTTATTTTATTTATTTAGTTAAGTAAACTGATTATTGCAGGCAGAAAAAATACTGATCTATAGTCGTGATATTATCTTGCCTCTAATACCACCTAATCATTTCAAATTTTGCCATTTATTTCAGTATATAATTAATATGTATGTATTATAATCTTTCTCTCATATTTTAGTTGTTCTTGAATTCTGACATTTCTGTCACTTTTCTCTTTTCCAGGTCGAGAGTCTCCATCTGATGTGCTGTTCCAGCCTGCAGGAATGAAGTCTGTGAGCTCCACCCAAGATTCCAGTGCCATCAGCTCTCATCCCAGTCTTCCTGAAGCCCAGGACATCAAGAGCTCAGTCAAACCCTCATCCCCATGGGCTCAAGACCTTCAAGGCAGTGGAGATGAGTCTGGAGATTCAGAAATTGAGCAAGTGGCTGAAGAATCTGATTCGCCAATACACGACCTGACATCTAAGACCCCGCCCGCAAAAGGCGGATTCAGCCAAGCAAGCAACCCGTTTGAGCAGACCAGCTACACATCTGCCACTGATAAAGCTAGTAACCCATTTGACAAGCCACAAACCAACAAGGTCAGTGCTAGCAACCCATTTGACCTCTCTGGGGGTTCCAAGGGGGGCTTTGGTCAATCCAGCAACCCACCACTCTACAGTCTGTTGAGAGAGGAAAGGGAGGCGGAGCTCGACAGCGACCTGCTAATCGAATCAGCTTCTGAGGAGAGTCCCAAGAGGGAGCAGGAATATTCCGCCCCAAAACCTCCAGAGATATCGTCTCCTCTAACCACAGGTGTCACATCTTCAAAGCCCATTACGACTTCCTGCCCCACGGCCTCTCCCTTCACCGACCCTCCAGCTAGCACCTTGAGAGAAACAGAGAAGGAAAAAGAGAAAGTCGTACCTGTTGAGAAACCCAAGCCACAACCAGAGGACAGCTGGTCCACCAAACCCAGGCCTGCAGTAGTGGGAACGTCTACAGCAACTCCAGAGCAGCATTCCAGTCAGGAGAAGGAGAATAAAGGCAAAAGCAGTATTGTGAGTTCCACCACAGAGAAAGAGGCTGATCTGTCCCTGCTCCTCCAAAGCATCAACAGACAGAAAGGTAAGAGGCATTGTGGTTATTCTTCCTACAAGCAGTAGGAAGCAGTTGTTATTGTCAACTAAAACTAAAACTAATTCAAAAAACTTTTTTTTTAAATTTAAATAAAGCTGAAATAAAAGAAAATATAAATCTTAGAAAAGTAAATATTAAACTTAATATGAAAAGTGAATAAGTAATATAATAGTATGTAAATACTTCTAAAATAACAGATTTAGAAAGTGTTAGCATTATAAGAGAAACTCACTTATTAATGTGAGTCAATATTGCTTTTGGCAAATAAATTAAATACATGAACTATAACATAAATGTTTAGATCAGATTTAAAAAAATATTACCCTTAGAAGTTTATCTAGGATGCCTAAGGTTTTTTCTTTTGGCAACATATATTAGAGTTCCCTTCCAGGAACTTCGAGCTGCATCCGAAAACGCTATGGGAACGTCTTCAGCGTGACCACGCTCTGAATCATATGTGCAATCAGTCCAATGGAAGGGCGA
>JAUZSZ010000115.1:23038077-23051458 GCA_034780575.1 Labeobarbus marequensis | reverse complement strand
CAATTGTATGTGTCCAGTGCGAGCACTGGGCACGTACATCCACAGAGCTGCCCTGTGGAGTAAGTCGGACCAATTGCTGGTGTGCTATGGTCCGCCTAAGAGGAGTCTTCCTGATACGAAGCCCACTCTTAGTAGGTGGTTACATTTACTGTCATAGAAACATTTTGTTTTTCTTTTAAATAACACATTTTAAGATGAAAATACAGTGCATAATAATACAGTTTTAAGAAATATGGACAGTAACTTAGTACACAAAATTCATTTTAGCTCCTAACATTGATCTATAAGCAAAGGCTGCTTTTAGAGTAACAGCCAGAGAGTTCAGGAAACTAGAGCAGTGGTTCAGCCAGGGCTCAGCAAACTTCCAATTAAACTTAATTAAAATGCTGAAAACACAAAAAATATTTATTTTCCTCCTCAATAACTGGTATTTTTATTGAAAAACATACAGAATTCTTGAATCTTATGGAATCACAAAATAAATCATGTTTAATTACTTTAATATGTTAATATTCCCTGTGCCAGAGGAAGTATCTCTAATAGCCAATATGGGGGACTTTCGAATATTGTGTTGGACAAAGGAGGCCTTGCAGGTTTGGAACACAGCTAACATTAGCGCTGTGACGCACTGCCTGACAGCTGTGATGAGAGGTGGTTAGTGTCATGAACTGATGAAGTGATGATGTGGGAGTACCAGCTCATCTCCTGTTTTTCACCAAACGGCATTTCAAAA
The DNA here is from genome assembly GCA_034780575.1 of Labeobarbus marequensis. Classification (NCBI taxonomy): domain Eukaryota; kingdom Metazoa; phylum Chordata; class Actinopteri; order Cypriniformes; family Cyprinidae; genus Labeobarbus; species Labeobarbus marequensis. The sequence continues at coordinate 23,050,725 of JAUZSZ010000115.1, read as the reverse complement.
CACATTCAAAACAAAAACTATTTAAAGCAACACGAGTTTACTTAATCAGAAGTTCAGTTAATTTAGAATTTATGGATTAATAGTATAATCTATTTAGCATAATCTTTTTTCATTTTGAAAAATTGTAATGCCAGACATGTCAAAAGGAAAAAGTCATATGAATGTAAGTTGCAAGTTTTGAATGTGATGCAGTAAAAAAAAACATGAACCACACATTAAAGTCAGGAAATGCAGTTCTGTTGGGTTGTGTACTAGTTCAGATTCGCAAACAAAAGACTTTTATGAGTCGTCTCTTTTAGTGAATCAAACACATACAGTATGGAACTGATGTGTATATTTGACCCCCAAAAAGAATGTCTTACATTTCAAAACAGCGAATTACAGTTTGAATTAATCATAAACGCAGTATGATTTACAGCATAAGAGACCATTTCTGTAATATGTCATCAAAACGAACCTTAATTTTTATTGTACTGAACCTAAAATATTCATTTACATCAGAAGTTTCCTGGATTTGCTTCGTAATTCAGCTCACTGATCTCATTCTTTATCATCTGTTCTTTGAATGTGTAGTCATGCCATTTCATAATTCTACAATGCTCAGAGGAAGCAGTGCTGAGCAGATTATTGTCACAGCTGGTGTTTTCCATAAAAGTTTAATTAGAAAAGCCTGCTTATGTTGCAAATACTAATTTGATTCGATGGTGGAGAGTCTGAGAGACAATGACTATGTCTAAATGCACAAACAACAGCCTTTACGTAAGGCATTAAAGAACAGCCAGTATTTGTGTAACATCCTGTCTGCCAAGACGCCTTCATCTGTTGTTATTTTGAAAGGAGCATAGATTTATGAATCTGAAACAAATTCATAAATGTTCACATTTCTGGCAATAAATTCACAATTTAGTTATTAAATGCTTTTTCATGACAAAAGCTCACAAGAATTTATTTTAGATCATTAAACATTACACACTCTCAGAAAAAAAGGTACAAAAGCTGTCACTGGAATGATACCCTTTCAAAATGTACACTTTTGTACCTTGTTTTCCCCAAAAAGTAGCCTTAAAGGTACACACTTGTTCCTAAAGTATAGATATTAGTACCTAAATGGTGCATACTAGTCCCTTTTGAAAGGGTACTGTCCCAGTGACAGCTTTTGTACCTTTTTTCCTGGGAGTGCATCATGGTCCCTTGAAAGCTGGTATGAAATCAGTTTCATTGTGAAGTACCTTCATACAAACAAGCTGCTAGGCAGGCACACAGCCACAGACAGATCCACTCTATTCTGGGGTCGACTGAGGCTGAATTAAGGGGATAATCTCCCTCTAGTGGTGGGTTTAAACAGCTGCACTGTGGCTTATTTACATAACTTCACAATAACAAAGAAACAGCAAAAAAGCTCAAGTAATGGTGTACACTGACCCAAAATATATCGCAGATCTGAACTTATTTTTTAAACCCTTTATATACTGCTGTTGCTCATAATAAATCTTCTGTAGCCCCATTAATAAAACTGGAATTCTTTATTTGCACATTCATAGCAGGAGCGAGATGATATTCTGTTGTGCTCATGACTCCAGAACCAGAACACAGCTCTAAACATGCTCATCTCTGGAGTTAATCCATCTCTCTCAGTGTTTACATGAACCTGGGTGCCATGAAATTGTGACAACAGTGGGAGGAATGAACATTAGAACATACAAACTGTTTTGGACCAAGTGGTTCTTTCTAGAGAAGCAAAGTCTCTTGTTGTAAACAGTTTTTTATATAATCCTCTTGCAAAATGGGGGCAGTGCACGTATGATGCTTCAAGCATTATGAAGTGCTTTTCTTCATTGTGTCTGAAGGAACAGCAGATGATTAAGTATTAATTTGCTATTTTGCTTCCTTTATTCATTAAATTACTTATATTTCAAAATTGCTGGCAGCTACAGATAAACTAACAGAGATGTTGTATAATAGATAGGCTATGTGTAAGTCTAATGTTGTGAATTGCATTTTAACACACATGTATTCCATTCATTGTCTGGTGATTGAAAGTGAGGGTTCTGGAATGTTAGAAAAAGAGGTCAACGCCTTTTCAAGCAGCGCCCCCGTTGATCACCTGTAGAGGGCGATAGAGACAGCCGGTTTATGTAATACAGCTTTGGGTTTTTATAATTGAAAAACTTCATCAGAACATTACCTACAGATCACAGTAGTGATAAAGTATGTCTTCGTGTGAACAGGTTGGATGTTTTTAATGTGGTGATATTAAAACATTAAAACAACAACGCTCTACATTACACTGCAATTCTGAGACAATCTGTATCAGCACAGATCAGCCTGTTGCCATAGTTACACGGGAGAGAGGGAGCTTAAGCTGTTACCGTGGTGAGCCCTTAGAGAGAAGATGCTGAGGGTAACAGAAGAAGAAGATGAAAATGAATGAGCCAAGACTGAAATCATCGAATACCAGACCTACTCACACGTACCGACGCATGAACGCATGCACAAGTTTGCATTTCTTGTGTCGGTTCTTTCTGTTGAAATACCTTAGAACAGACAGTGTGTTTATTGATTCAGAAATATCATTGTGCAAATTGTTCATCATCACCATTATTATTATTACTTAACAACATAAAAACAAATCTACATTAATTCGTTCATTTACACACAACTGTGAACGTTCCAAAAATTATGAAATATTTAAATTGAGCTATCCCTATTTATCCCATATATAATAATTAACATAATTAATATTATATTTATATATACTAATTATTAATGCAATTCATGTTATATTAACAATTAGTATATATATTTATAACACTCATGTATGTGTGTGACAAAATTAATATAATTTTCACTATAATTTTGAATTAGTATTTGTTACTCAGTTCTTAAGGTTATTTATTTTCACAAATGTTAGCCTTGTATTCTTTTAAAGTCTGAATGCAATAAAATAAAAAAGCAAGAAAAAACCCAGCAGACTCCGCCTATTTTGAACCGACAACAATGCCAACGAGGTCACGTGACCTCGTTAATGTTTATGTATTAGGTTTGTAAGGGTGGGTCATCTTTGATCCCCCCCCCATCACGCCCCGGGCGTTGCATATGGTACGCTCCGCTCTCCGCGGTGGAGGCTGCAGTGTTTACTGTTTCATCCAGCAGAGCAGCGCCTCTCCCTCTCCTTCTCTCTGCCCGTTTCCTCACTAAATAACAGTAGCTTGTCTCTCCTCTGCTCTCTTCTCTCCTTTCTGGCCTTTCATGCCGTTCGGACGCGTGAGATAGTGGGTCTCGGGAAGATATAAGATCTGCGAAAGGGAAAAGAGAAAGACGACAGCTGCGAGAGAAACGACAGACATGGATAAAGGGAAGAAAGAGTGCACCTGGAGCAGCTGGAGAGGGCAGGGTACAGATTTCGTGTTTGTCTGTATAAAACCGATTTTTATGGTATTCATTTTACAGCGCCTTGTGTGTTTTATGCTGTATATTTGAGCGTGCATTAGGTTTTGCGTTTTACATCAAGCCTCTGTCTCTGCGCCGGTGGGACAAAGAGAAGAGGGAGAGGCATCTGTTTTGGGATGAGGGATGGCAGGTGGTCTGCCTGCTTCATAGTAATGCTGATAATACGGTAACCCCGCTGTGTCGTTAGATTAGGCTCCGTTTGCCACGGAACATAGTTCAGGCTGTTTTTATCTTCATTCGCAGTTACAGCAGCGCTGGATGAGGCTGTCGCTATAGCAACCAGGTCACACCCATCCTGATTACATCATTCTCTTCAACAGGCATCCGTGATACCTGGAGAACGAAAGAGGGAGGGCATGCAAGACTAAGAAATTGTGAGCTAGGATATTTTTAAAAGAAAAACAAGCAGGATTCTCTAGGCTATTCTAGTACATTGGCAGGCATATTTTAAATGTCCACCTAGATAAATGGTGTTGGGAGGGAGTGCAGGCACTCTGTTTATGGGGACTGCATTGTGTGAGTGTTGGCAGTCTGTGTTTTTAAAGCTACAGTATTTGTATGATTGTGTTTGCTGAAACTACTGTCTGTAACTAGATGCAAAATTCACAACATTATAATTGACCTGACAATGTTCTCAGTATAAGGTGTTCTTAAGGTTTTCTAGGACGTTGCTTGAGTATTCTGGGTGGTTGTTTTGGCATGGGTCAAGTGGACTCTAAAAAATGCTGGGTTAAATATACAACCCAGAGCTGGGTAAAATATGGACAAACCCAGCGATTGGGTTGTTTTCAACCAACAGTTGGGTTAAATTTTGAACCCAACCTTCTGGGCAGTAACCCAATTGCTGGGTTTGTCCATATTTTATCCAACATTGGGTTGTATTTAACCCAGCATTTTTTTAGAGTGTGAAAAAGGGGTCCACATAAGGATTTGTATTATATTCTGGTGTCTAGATATGTGTAGGGCCTTTTAAACTAATGCATAGAAGATATATCTTGAATTCATTCCTAGCATTGTGTTTAAACAATTTTGAAATTCTACTCATGATCATTTAACAGCACAAATATGCATTGTTACTCTACTCCGTTTATCTCTATATTTGTATGACATCACATTTTCCCTGCATGATCGTATGACATCACTGTGAAATCATTTCTTGTTTTTTTGATGATTCATAACAAACTCTCTAGAGTCTAGACCCATCTTACTGCATTCTCATATACACAGAGACATGCATAAAGCAACACATAAATAGATAAAACATTCAGTGCTGTATTTTAAAACCACTCACAGGCATAAAGATGGTGTTTTATTTGAACCCATCTACATACATTTGTCTGTATTAGGAAATTAAGTAATTAAATAAAAGTAAATAAATAAAATAATTGCTATTGCTATAAATAAAAATAAAATATGAAGTGGTAGAGTTACCTGAAATATGCAAGATCTGGGATACTGGAGTTTAGTTTAGTAGACTTTTGAATGGACATGTGTATTTTCAATTTAATGGTACAGTATCAGTGTTTAGTTATTTTGTGTTTATAAATATAGAGGCAATTCAGTTTCTTTGCCTCAAATCAGCTTGACAAACCCCTTCCCTGTTATGCGTAACCAATCAGTGAAACATTAGGAATATATATTCCCTCCAGATTTAAATTTTATTTGTATCGTTTGGTGGGGCTGGATTCCATTTCTTGTTTAGCTCTGGAATTTCCAGGCTTGTGTATATTTTATGGGGTCTTGATTAGAAGCACAATGTCTGAGTACCAGGATTGTAATCGCAGTAACTCTGGCGCCTGGGTCACCTATTTTTTAGATTTTTGTGTCAGCAGCCCAAATCATGAACCAATAAGCTACTACCAACCCTAATTAAAACTTAAACTGGCACAAATGTGACAAAAACAGCATTCGTGTTGATTCAGGGAGGACTAAGGCACTGTTAACTTGTTTGAAAGAGATTCATCCAAAAACAGAAAATTCTGACATCATTTACTCACCCTTGTGTTGTGTTGTATAAACCTGCATGGTATTCTTACTTTGGAGCTTAAAAGAATGTATTTTAAGATTTTTTTTTTTGTCAATGCTGTGGAAGTCAATGGTAACCAAAATGTTGGTTTCCAGCATTCTTCAAAATATCTTATTTTGAGTTTTGCAGAATAAAGAAAGTCATACAAGTGATGAAATTTCATTTTCATTTTTAATTGTGGTGGCAAGGTCAACAAAGACAGACAGGGAGTGAAAATGTACATGGAAAGTCAAAAATAAAGTCCAGTGGGAATGTAGTGTAGTAACTCACCATGCTTGGGCATTCTGAAGGTCAGAAGTCCATTTCTAGTCCTGGATGAATTTCATAACTTCGTGTACTACCTTAGCATTTTGCTAGCTGATTAAGACAATCTTTTTATGATGCGCTACAACAGTATATTAAGTTATTCAACCATTTTGATTGAACATTCAGGCTTTCAGTCCCAAACTTTTTCAGCTGCCTTGCTTCCCATTAATTTTTCCCTTAGGGATTTTTAAAAAAAAGTCTTTGCTTAAAAGTTATAAGCCATGAATCAAACCAAACAGCTACAAGGTGAATCACAATATTACAAAATTTGATTTGAAGGAAAAAACTATTTTAATATAAAAAGACAAAGGCACAAGACTGTGTAGTTAACTTTAATGAGAAAATGAACTACAGTCCCATGGAGCATTGCAAATATGATTAAAATATATACAAATTGTGAATGTGAACACAAAATATGGAGAAATACTGATTTAAAGATGTTGACTGCATATATAGAAACAACATATTTACAACTGTTGCAAAATATGCATACACATTCACCAGTTTTTCACCAGGATTTGTGCTGTTGAACAATTATTTAAAAAAAAAAAGTTGAAATAATGCAAGCTAGTGGCATATGTCATTGATTAACAACCTTATAGCTCACAGTCTGTTTTTTAAGCTTCATAAGTTATCCTTAAAAATAGAAACCCCAATGGAAAAAAATGAATATGATTTTTAATTCCAGAATTCAACTGCCATACTCCATATAAGCCTTTGCCCATGGCAATGACCTTTCATTCAGGAAGTGAATGGTTGGATATAATGTTAGCCTGGTTGTCAAGCTGGATGTGCATCTCTGATGCTATAATTACACTCCGACATTTAAACACCAGCACACACGCACACAATTACCCCCCAACACCACCTTCTTATTTTAAGCTGGCCCCCTAAGCAATGTGTGTAAAGGAAACTGGAACACTGTTTCTATAGCAACCGCTGCTGCCCCTTTCTTTCTCTTCTAACACACACTCGCCACATAGGACGTATGAAACAAGGTGGATTAATTAGGTTCTGCGAAAGGGTCACACATAATTGTGATATTTTTTTGACTGTGTTTGTGTTTCAGTCTGGGCTATTTGTCACCCTGTGTGCTGTATGAATGTGTGTGTGTGTGTGTGTGTGTGTGTGTGTGTGTGTGTGTGTTCATTATTAGCCAATGGTAGTATGAGCCGGTCCCCCTCCCTTTAATTCTCTGCCTTTCTCTCTCTCCTTTTGTGTGCGTTCCTACTCACTGTCTCTCTCTCTTTTTCTTGCTGTCTGCAGTCATGGGTGCTTCAGGTCAGTAGCTCTCTCTGTCTTCTGCTAGCTTTGGTGTTTTAGAATGAAAATCAGGGATCTCTGAGACTGTTGTTCATAGTGATGGAATTAACTACAGATGTCACGGGTTTCGATGGATGGAAGGGAATTTAGTGGTGCTTTAGTGTCCATATGCGATTTTAGAGCCCATGTTAAGTCACCTCTCTACTGGATATCCTTAAACAATAGTCTTATATCAGTCTGCTTTAGTTAAGTAAATACTTAAAGGTGTGTGTTAGGAAAAAGAGTGTGAACGATGCTATTTTTAGTCTTGTTCTATTTAGAGAGTCAGTTAACTGAAGGATTTGTCAGAGCAGGCAAGTATCATCATCAAAGGTTATAGTTTAATAGTTATGTTAAAGTTTTTTGTATTTTTTGTTTTACATTATTATTGATTAGAAACCATCAGACGTTATTAAGACCTGTGTTAAGTTTGTTCAACGATAAGACAAATGGACTCGAGCAAAATTCTTGAGATAAAAATGGCCGATATTTCTGCCCTCCTCTAAGCTCTGCCAGGCTAAATTTAGCCCAGCGGGACTGATGGGAGAATCGCACAGGGGACTACAGATGTCGTGCACACGCTAGAGTGTGACAGACAAGCTTCTGTGAGTGTGTAACAGTTTCTTCTGAAGCAGCAGCAAAAGGTGTAAAAATGCAGGTGCTAAAAAAAGAAAACATATAGAAGTTACAGGGAGCTCTTACTTGCCGCAGAGACGGAAGAGATGATTCAGAGATCTCAATCTGCTGGTTCTCATGGCAACAAGTTCTATTTGTGTTGTCTATGTGATATTTGGATGGAAAGGTGATGGAAAGGTGGAATGTGTTTTCTTCCAGCAGTTAGAGAAGAAAAACCTAGACTAGTTTACAGTGCTTGAAACCTGTCCACCATCTGACACACTTGCTTGGTTGTGAAGTATCATAATAATTAGAAAGAACTTGCTTACAAGAATGCAAAGAAATTCTCTTTGGGTGACCAAATGGATGGGTCAAAAAATGAGTGGGTCAACGCTGACCAAACAGCTGTTACTATTACACACTACTGTTGGGATCAGTTAGATTTAAGAAATGGGTCATTTTAATTAGCAAGATTCATTCAATTGATCAAAAGTGGCAATAAAAAACAATGTTACAAAATCTTCAGTTTCAAATAAAACTTGCTATTCATCAAAGAATTCTGAAAAAAAAGTCACGGTTTCCACAAAACATATTAAGCAGTAACTGCTTTAAACATTGATAATAATGCTTCTTGAGCAGCAAAGCAGTGAATCAACATATTAGAATGATTTCTGAAGGATCGTGTGACACTGAATATTGAAGTTATGGCTGCTGAAAATTCAGCTTTGCCATCTCAGGAATAAGTTACGTTTTGAAAATCCATTAAAATAAAAAAACTGGTATTTTAAATTGTAATATTTCATAATATTACTGTTTCAGTGCAGCTTTGATGAGTATAAGAGGCTTCTTTAAAAACCTTAAAAATTCTTACAGATCCAAAACATTTAGCATGGTCCTTAGCATGGTCTATATTGACCAATCAGCATCCGGCACTGTAACGATTACCACATTGATATTTGCCTGCTAAATATTATATGGAAAGCAGCATGTCAGATAAGTACAATATGTTATTTCTTCATCATCAGTCAGATTCACATTAATAGCAAATACAAGCTCCTCCAAATACAAGGTTTTGAGTTTCTGTGGAAGGATTGGCACTTAGAGCAGGACAGAGCATTGTGTTTTGAAAATTATTTTGGGTCATTGAGTGTGATTGGTTTTAATCTGTTTAATGCATATACTGCATGCTCCCAGTGACTTGCTCCTTGAGAATAGTGGGACTAATTTGTAGGTTTGAATGGAAGTTGTAGTTTTGTATGTTGGGCCAGTAACCAAAAGGTTTGAACCCTGCAAGGGGTGACCCTTGAGCAAGACACTTAACATTGGGTTGCGCCAAGGGGGATTACCAATGTAACTTAAGATGGTACACGTCTATAGTGACGCTGTAGAAATAAATTTATCTCCTGTATGTAGAGTGATGATAATTTCACCATTGGCTAGGCTTTGCCTTTTATTATTTTAGCACTTCCCAAAACCAAACCTGTAATATGAAAGTTGTATCCTTAATTCACCTTTCCATTCCACTGCTATACTTCTAAAAGTTGTATGGTGAAGGCTCATAGCTCACTTTGTGTGTGGTCATTATATTACAGCACTTCTGATAACACGACTATTTGTACCGTCTTACCCAACAGCAATACTTAACCCAGTACAGTGTGCACACAGATGGTTAGAGTTAGATAAGTTGACAACAGGTGCTGTGAGAGGTTGACAGGTGTGAACTGATAGCCTCAAGGTTACATATTTTCTCTTCACGGAAAATGCATGATGAATACAGTCAAGAAAAAAACTTCAAAAGAGAATTTTAAAATTGATTTCCAGACCTGTAAAAGTCACAATTACTGAAATTAGTAAAACTAATTGAAATTTCTTATAGGGTTCCACTGTCACCTTCTGGCTTGCTTAGATGGCTTCTGAAAGACATTTAACTTTAAGTAATTTATCTATATGACCACACTGACTGCCAAAACTTGAACTGAATTAAGCTGGATAATGGCATTATTGTTTTCTGTAGAGCTGGTTTATAGCTGAATCACATCTTGCAACATCGACACTGGTATTAAACTTAATCAACATTGAACTGATTTGAGATGAATAACATTGCTGCACACAGTTATTGATCTGAACTAACTTGAGCTAAACAATGACACTACTGTCTTTGAGAGCTGCTTTACTACAGAATCTAAATCTCCTTAGCAGAGTTTTCATAATTGCTTCTGTTATTTCCTGTTTATCTCTGTGAAGCTGTTTGTCACAATCTATATTTTATAAAGTGCTATAGAAATAAAGGTTAATTCTTCAGGAATGTTATATTTCATGTAAAAATATAGTGGATGAGACCTTCTTTTAGTAGTGATGAGTAAATGGCCAATGCTGCCTATTACATAAGTGTAACAGAAATACTATACAGCTGCTAATTTGTGATGGCTATGTAAATAATGTTTTACAGAGCAGAATTACTGAGCTAAAATAGAACAAGTGAAGAGAAACTTGCAACCTGTGATTGTGCAGATATGATGCTGACCAATCAGGTTCATGCTGTAATTTCTCACTGTAAAATTTCTTGTTCTGATCACACTTCTACTTGTTTTTCTCCCCCTCCCTTCAGTGGTAGATCTGTTACATTGGCGGGATGTGAAGCAGTCCGGACTGGTGTTTGGCAGCTTGTTGCTGCTGCTGTTCTCTTTAACCCAGTTCAGCGTGGTGAGTGTCATAGCATATCTCGCTCTGGCTGTCCTCTCCGCCACCATCAGTTTCCGAGTCTACAAATCAGTCCTGCAGGCAGTGCAAAAAACCGACGAGGGCCACCCCTTCAAGTTAGTCCAACACTCAGTTTGTGTCTTTTGCCTCTGTACGTATTGAGCAATGAATCTTCTCATTCACTCTCGTGGCTTCTCTCTTTTCAGGGCCTATCTGGAGGTGGAGATCGCCCTGTCTGCAGATCAGATCAGTAAGTATGTGGATAAGACTCAGCTGTACATCAACTCCACCATGAAGGAGCTTCGCAGGCTGTTCCTGGTTCAGGATCTGGTCGATTCCATAAAGGTAAAAACATGCTAGCTTATACACATTACATTCCTGAATATTTCTTTCCCTAATTTTCTGAGATACTATTGCAATTTCAATGTAAAAGCCAAACTTGTGATAACTTTTAAGGTGCACTCACTAATTTTGTTTCACTTGTTGAACAGTGGTCTTGAAACCTATTGGCATGGAGTATTACACAAAAGATTTCAGTTACAGGAAATAACTATTTGCAGGCATATTTTGGAACCAAAAGTGGACAATAATTTTTGAGGTTGCTTTCGGCTCATGTGATTTTAAACCATGAGTGGCGCCCACCCAGTGTAGAATAAAACAGCAGGTTTAGGCCAGTAATATGACTGCAGTCTTCATCTCATGTACATGTAGGTTTACATCATTTTAAAGAAATGTAAGTGCTGTTAATTTTGTTAGACAGAGGGAAGAATTACGGAGTGCTCCTTTAAAAGATTTAAAAGCTGTGAAGATAATTTGACATTATATATGTGTGTTTAGTTTGCAGTGTTGATGTGGTTGCTGACCTATGTTGGAGCTCTGTTTAATGGCCTGACCCTGTTTATTCTGGGTAAGAAAACAGCCAAACACACACTACCATCCAAAACTTTAGGGTTGGTAATATTTTAAAATGTTTTGTAAAAGACTCACTTAGGCTCGCCAAGGCCGCATTTATTTGATCAAATATATAGAAATAAACAGTAATATTATTAGTTAGTATACACAGTACACATTTTTTCTGCCCTAAACCAGTGAGTAGAGTCAGCTGGTTTGAATTTTAAATGAAAAGTCGATAACCTTTCTCCTATATCAGTGTTGATTCTTAATGAAGAAATGATTTTCTAAGAAATGTTCAACAGTTTTTATTGTGCTGTGTGGCTGCTGTCTGATTTCCATCCAAATCTTAAGTACACACTCAAAATTCCATGTCTCACACACACACACACACACACACTCTCTCTGCTGTAGGTCAGGGTGTTATAACCTCAAACAATTTTAATCAAGTGACATCACACAGCATTCTTGGAGCGCAGCTCAGTTGTCCTGACTGTATCTCTCCTTGGTCTTTTTCTCTTTAGCGGTGGTTTCCATGTTTACCGTGCCACTGGTTTACGAGAAATACCAGGTAATGTTTTCCCAATCCCCACAACTATCTTTTTTTAGGGTCCATGTTTTGCCACAATATCAGAACTAAGGATATTGATTCCTATACCAGTGAAATTTCATGATACTCAATATCAATTCTGAGTGATAATATGCTATTAAACATGCAACTTTATTTTAAAAAAGCTACATTAAATTAAAACTTTCATTTTGAAGTTAGCCCTATAATTCAGAATTAAGTAAACAATCCCATAAATTAGTACAAGTTAGTCAAGTACAGTTAGTAAAAAACAAAAACAAATAGTCAATTATGGAAGCTCGTTTCCGCCACTGGATTAAAAAAAAAAAATCTCAATTCAGAATTGTGAGAAAAATAGAATTGTGAGATAGAAACTCTGAATTTTGAGCTTTAGAATTCTTTAGAATTTTGAGCTTTAGAATCTTAGAATTCTGAGTTAATACCTTGTAATTATTTTATTCTGCCACAGAATCAAAAAGGCTATTCGTTTGACATCCATATTGTGTATGGTGAATCCTCACACTCTTTTTCTCTCTTTCAGACACAGATTGATCAGTACTTAGGACTGGTGCGCACTCAGGTTAACTCGATAATGGGAAAGTGAGTTCTGTATAAATATTAAAATAAAAAAAAGTGTATATATATATATATATATATATATATATAAATAATACAGGTGCTGGTCATATAATTAGAATATCACCAAAAAGTTGATTTCACTAATTCCATTCAAAAAGTGAAACTTGTATAATGTATACATTCATTCCACACAGACTGATATATTTCAAGT
>JAUZSZ010000115.1:23003603-23029250 GCA_034780575.1 Labeobarbus marequensis | reverse complement strand
TTGATGGAGCAACGCAGAATGAAAAAGTTTTTCAGGAGTCATGGCAGTAGAGGCAGCGCTTCTATAACAACATGTGAATAATCTCGCCCACTCTAAAGCGGTACTAAACTGCAGTGGAAATGCAAACCAACCCAAACCGTGCCGTGCCGAGCCGTACCACGCAGTGGAAAAGCATCATTTGTGTGTTCTATGAAACGGACAGGCAGATCTTACCTGAAGTTGCTGATCCTGCTCATTCTGTGAAAGCTGACCTTATGTGGGCTGCTGGGACCATAAACTAAAGCCTGCAGAGTGACAGAACAGAAGTTTTAGCTTAAGACCCACAGAAAATACACACCACAGTTTGAATGTAGGCGATTACAGGGCTGCTATGCCAGCACCTTGCACTTGGGGGCACTGCTGCTAGAGCCACAAAAGTGCTGAAGGAGCTCATTGACAAGCAGCTTGTCTTCCTCCATCCTGCTGTTCAAGGAACCACTAGTAGAACTAGGGGTGAATCTGCCACTGGCCATGTCCTCATACAGAGATATCAGAACCTCATGGGACTGCTGCAAATACACCAAAAGAGAAGCATAAACATTGACCTGGCTGAAAATTTAGTACATATTTCAGGAGTTATTCATTGATGCCAGGCAAAAGAGGACTATAAAATGTTAAAACCATTAAAATTATTTCAAGAAAACTTGTCAGGTGGACATCGCTGTGGTGGTGGCATGGTTACCTGACTCTCAAAGCTTTCAGGTATGTGACAGGCATGTCCCTCCTGCACCAGGAGGTCCGCCACACTGACATCGCCAGCCTCCGTGGAGATGTGCAGGTTGACACGCATGACACCGTGCAGAATGGAGTAAAGGGACACAATGGCAGAGCGGCCGCCCGTGAGCGTCTTAAAACGGTTACGTGCCCGGCTGCTCCAACGACCACCCAGAATCAGCGACTGCGCAGACGGACCCATGCCTGCGATGCAAAACTCCTGTGCCTGCAATGAAACATGCAGAGACAGCTTAGAGCTCACTGAAATCATACCATATATTTACAATGACTTTGTTGGTGACAAATGTAAGCAGCTTCAAGAATACTGGAATGATTTTAATGAACGTTTTATTTGGACCGTAATTTGCCATAATATGTCTGCCAAGAGATTCATTTTTAAGTGAATATTTGAGTGGCCCAGTCACACTAAGAACAATAACTATAATTAAAGTTTAAATAATTGTTTCAATTCTACACCACAAGTATAACAATGACTGTGGAACAATCGTTGGAATCACTTTCAGAACAATTTTTTTTAAAAACACAGACAGCCAATCAGACTGCATTTAATTTGAGGTTTTAAAGTGTCAGATGAGTTGAAGCATCAGATAACTTGTAGCAAACATTGTTAAAATATTTTGTTAAAAATTTATTCAATGTTTAAATTATGAAAAATTCTTCCTACTGTGAAAAACCATATAAAACATGCCTTTTTTCCCCCATTTACATCTATCTATTTTTTTATTACATCTATCCATCCATATATCTATATCTATATCTATATCTATATATATATAAGAAGATACATACTTGAAAGGGGGGAGTCATGAGGTCAGATGGGAGCTCTCTTAGACTGCTGCACGGGACCACAGAGGTGTTACCAAAATCCACAAAAAACACCTGCACATATATACACATAGAGCAGTAGTTATAGATATGACTTCACATTTTGTTCTGCATTGGGACACTATGAGTGTGTATACGTGTGTGTGTGTGTGTGTGTGTATGGCATGTACCTCTACATTGCTGCCAAGGATGTGCAGTACTTTGGCTCTATAGTATTTGGCCATTTGATGTCCATCTTTGAAGGGGGCCACACACAGCAGGTTTGGATAGAGAGAGACAGATACAGGTCTCAGATCTCTTATGTTTAGGGCTGCTGTTAACTGACACTGTTTCTCTACGCTGCTCTCATCTGTCCGAAAGCCCCAAAAATGGCCTACATCAATCACCTACAAACAATTATACACATTAATGACCTGCACACTGCCCACAAAGATTAACCAAGAATGGGTCATAACTATGCTACATTTCTCTAAAAGCCTTTAAAAGCTTTTAATAACAAAATTAAGAAGTTAGTCTTCACCTCTGTGATGTTAATGATAAAATCCCTGCTGGCTGGAAGTTTCTCTGGATTTACAGCGCTGCTCAGAACTCCAACAGGAGACACAGCATGGCTCTGAACATCCACGTTAACCCTGAAAGAGAGATTTCTGTTTGAAAACTCCATATGTCTTTGTCAAGGTCTGTGTGTATTGTGGACTTGTGGCTACCTTGTGTAACGTATGTGCGTGATGGGCTTTGCTTTAGCGTGGGCCTCCACCTCGTCTGCGTGGTGCACTTGCAGCTGTAGAGCGGGAGTCTGCCGTGCTCGGAGCAATGCCAACAAGACCTCGGGTAACACGCCTGTCTCCCTCACTAAAGAGCGATAAAACTCCACATACGCTCTGCAAAAAATAAAGGTTTTTGTAACTTTTTGTCTCATAATCTTTAGTTTATATCTTGTAATTGGAGTTCTCTCCTCACAAATCTGACTTTATTGCTCAACATTTTGAGTATACTGCATATCTTACAACTCTGAGTAAAAATTTTGCAACTCTGAGAAATCTTTTTTCTAAGAAATCTTTATTTTGATAAAAGTATATACAGTATATCTTTTAAAAGGCTCCTAATTTTGTTAATGAAAGGACTTGTTTGTATTACAAAATGCATATTTAGTTCAAGAAATGTTTTAGAACACTCCATTTCATATTCCCATTAAGCCATATCACATCACATATTACATTCCCATCTGGCCTGGATTGGCCACGAGAATCACCAAGGGAAATCCCAGAGGCCTATCAACTTATCCAAGCCACTGTTCCATGCACATTAATTTATATATTCATTATTACATTTTATAATAATGCACGCCCAATGCACCCAAGTGATTTCTCTGGCAAACAATATTATATCGATAAGAAATCATGACTTGAATAGTCTTGAATTACAATGTTATCATTTGCCTTATCTCTTAAGCCTGACAACTTAGTGATACGCAAAAGAAAGACTGAATAGCAAGATAAACTTGATGTTCCAGGAAAAAAAACAAAAAACAAACAAAACAGAATTTTGAAATGTTAAGTCAAAATTGAATTTATATGATATAAATTCAGAATTCCAAGAAGATTAGAAGTTAAAAGTTTTTTTAATTATTCTGTGGCTAAAACAGACTTTCATATAAAACACACTGTGTTTATGCACGCAAGTTACCTGGATCCATCAAAACAGATTGATTTGACCTGTCCACATTGACGGAACAGTGACTGCAGCTGCTTATAGCACAGGAATGCAAATGGAGGCAAATTCCTAATCTGAGAGAGAGAAAAGGCATTAGGCCAGAGACATACTCTACACAAGTACACAAATAATTGGTCAGTTCATTGCAAGTCTGAGGTGCCAATTCTGGTTCTAAAGGGGGAGCCTTTAAATGTTACTACCTTAAAGTTACCTTAAAAATCTGTTGCATTAAACCAGTTGTGTTATTCATCTAGCTAACTATAAATATTTTTTTAAAATCCAACTTGCTCAGCAAAATTCATTTCAAACTATTGCTCCACAATGACAGTAGTTTTTTGACAGAGTTTTGTAACTGGAGACACTGGTACCATAATGGTGGTCTTTGGATCGTTTCCAGAAAGTTCCTTAGATGCCAGCTGCTCATCAATCTCTCCCTGAGAGAAATAGTTTGGGAAGAATGCACCAGCAATGGCTACCTAATCCAGAAAGTCAAAGAAAATATAAACAGATCACATTCTGTGTAGTATCACACACACACACAGTACCGTCTGGTGTCCGTAAGATTGTTTTGATGTTTTTGAAAGTCTCTTATGCTCTCCAAGGCTATATTTATTTGATCAGAAGTACAGTAAGAATGGTTACATTGTGAACTATTTGAATATATTTTATATTTGTTGTTTATTCCAGTGATCGCAAAACTGCATTTTCAGCAGCCGATACTCCAGTCTTCACATGATCCTTCAGAAATAATTCTAATACGATTCAATATTTTTATGGAAACAGTTAAACCTTTATTTTCCAGAATTAACTGATGAATAGAAAGTTTTAAAGAAGTATTTTTTTGTAACAATCTGTCTTTAGTCACCTTTGCTCAATTTAAAGTGTTCTTGCTGATTTCAAGTATTCATTTTTTACAAACCAGAAGTTTAGTGAAGTGTATTATTGTG
This sequence comes from Labeobarbus marequensis, assembly GCA_034780575.1. Taxonomy (NCBI): domain Eukaryota; kingdom Metazoa; phylum Chordata; class Actinopteri; order Cypriniformes; family Cyprinidae; genus Labeobarbus; species Labeobarbus marequensis. The sequence goes on along the minus strand of JAUZSZ010000115.1, from coordinate 23,024,991 downwards.
TGTGTGTGTGTGTGTGTGTGTACCTGCAGGATGAATCTCTGTTTGTGCAGGCTGGTGTAGTCTGTGGGGTTTGAGGAGATGCTGATGTGCATGTTAAATTTGGACACTCTCTTCTTTAGATCCTCAAAGAGCTCTGCCACCTGTAACACACATTCAGTGGGTATAAAATGCAAACTTTGTATAAAATGAGCATGTTTTTTATGTGCACACTGTATTTACCTCTCTGATACGTTTGATCTGAATGCAGTTCTCTTTGACCCATTCCAGTTCATCCTGATATTTGGAAAAAACAAAGGTGTTAGAGTGTGCACAGAGGACACATTCTTGTCTCATATTTTAACTGCTGATATACGTACACACTGCATTGTTTAAGCATATAGCAGCCTGAGTGCCTTTAAGACAGTTGTCAAGGTAAATATAAAAACATATCTTGAGTAGGGCTCCATCTAGCGGTTTTTGAGGGCAAGAACCTTGTGTCATTTGTATTTAATCCCAAATGTTTCCTTTCCCATCTGCATATATATGATCAATATATATGTTCTTACCTTTGGGTGTCTGAGCTCTCCTTTAGCTCTAGATATGTACCAGGCCTAAACAACAACAAATTAACACACCAAATGAAAATAAAAAAAATTACATTGGCCCATAACAGTATTGTTACCAAACTACTGTGTGGTAACTAATATTTACCATTACAGAAACTGTACTTTATGAGATCATAATATAAACAAGTCTACTGAGCATGCTCAGTTTTGGCATTTCATACCTTGAAGGCATTGACGAAAGCAATGAAGTCACTTGGAACATTTTGTGCAAAGCTCAATTTACTCCTGTAAGGTCAAACAGAGACAACAGTACAGATAAGGAGCCAGTGTAAACCTAATTCAGATAACCAATAAAGTGTATGTGGGTTGAAAGGTCAACCTACCTGTACCCAGCCAACTGCTGCAGTGATGGCATGGCAAAGAAACTCTTCAGAGAGAGAGACGCAGCTGAAAGACAGTTTATATATTTTAGCATTTTTTTTTAATTTCATGGCAACTTGGTATAACCTGACATTGTTATATAAATAATATACAGATATTTTCACACACACTAATATACAAAATGTTATACCAATGATAAGACACTCCTCCAGACAGCCGAAAGCATGTCCAAGAACAATCAGCTTGCCAAGCTGCAGATCCACAGGCAGGTGCGCCAACACACGACCCAGAAATGTCAATTCTCCATCACATTGCCTCTGACTGTTGCTCTGCACAGAAAGAGCTCCGATCTACACACACACAGGTCAGGGTTATTAATTATAGTTAACTAAAATTTAAATGATTAAAAACAAATTATTAATTAAAACAAAGCTGAAATAAAATAACAAATATTAGATGAAAAAATCTAAAATGACAGCTGAGAACATAAAATAGCTAATTATTTAAATATATATACACGCACACACACATTTAAAACTTATACAAAAATGTTGTGTGTTTGCTTTAATACATCATGTAATTTTAATGTCAGGTTGGGAGTTCTGTTCAAATTTGCAACCAAGCAGTAACCAACAACCACTAAGCTTCATTGACCTGTTTGAGCTGCAGGACAGTTCTTTCGATGTCATTTAGGTTGGGTGGTGTGAGGGCTGTGGAGAGAACAGAGCGGGGATCTCCCATATCCAACAACTTCACCTTCAATAAGGTACTGGCCAATGGTGATCGCTGCAAATCAATACACACACACACTGCCATAACCCACTTAGAAAGACTTTATAATTAAAAAATTATTATTTCTGAAGCTCTTCCAAGTCTTGCTGCTTCTGATTGATGCAATTGCTCCCCTACCAGCATCTCTGGGATTGTGAAATCCGGAATGTCATGCTCCCAGAAATGTCTGCTCACCAATCTGTAACAGAAGCCTTTAGACACCCGTCCAGCACGACCTAGGAGGATGCACAGGAAGAGATGCAAATAGAGTGCATTATAGAAACCCAAGAACCAAGTGCGTCATTACAGTAAATCTGTGCTGTTGAACACCAGCCCACATATGCAGCACCTCGACGCTGGTTGCAACTGGTCTTAGATGCCCAGGTGATTCGAAGACATCTGTAATTGGTCTCCTTATCGCAAACCAACTGACGCACAAGGCAGAAGTCAATCACTGCATAACACACACAAAATAATGCACAAGTTATACCAACTACTGTAGGATGACCTGAAGAACTCACAGAAGGTGTGAAAATAAACACCCACCGTATTTAACGTCAGGCACGGTGACAGAACTCTCAGCAATGTTTGTGGAGAGAATAATCTGTAAGTATAAACAGAGCAAGAAATTATGCCATTACATCCTTCAAACACTCTAAACATAAGAATGTTTCAGGGTAAATTTTACCTTCCGGTATCCAGGTACAGGAACCAGGAACACTCCATTTTGCTCCTCTAAAGTGACAGTTGAGTGAAGAGGGTATACCTGCAACCTGCGAGCAATCAAACACACGTTAACACATTTATACACAAGCGCGCTTGTTTAAACACTACACACAGACGTACCTCTTGCGCACAAGTTTTGCGAGCGCCTCCTTCATATATTGTATTTCAGCCAGCCCAGGCAGAAAGACAAGCACACTACCTCTCTCTGGATGAGTAGCACTTCCAGTTTGCTCTGAGCACCTGCTCCACACAAACACACACTTTAAGAAGTTTTAATTACTTAAAATATGATTTGTAATTCTTAAACACACAATAAACAAAGATATAAAGCATTTCATGTATTGCTGGTCTCACAAAATTATCAAAATATTAAATATTGAGTGACGGTCAAAAGCTTGGGGTCAGTTTTTTTAAAGAAATGAATTCTGAATACTAATGAAAAATGACATTTTTTCCTATTCAGTTAAAGAATCCTGAAAAAAAAATGTATCAGTTTGTACAAAAACATTAAGCAGCACAACTTTCAACACTGATTAAAAAAAATTCTTTAGCAGCAAATCAGCATATTAGAATGATTTCTGAAGAATCAATGCAATGCCAAAGACTGGAATAATGGCTGCTGAAAATTCAACTTTGCCATCACTGGAATAAATTACATTTAAAAAATATTAATAGAAAAGTAACTTTTACTGTAGTAATATTTCTGTATTAATAATTACTGTATTTTGATAATACATGCAGTCTTGGAAAGGCTTCTTTCAAAAACATTTGAATGGTAGGGTATGTATGTCTCATTGTGATTCCTGACCTTTGATCTTTAGCCTCCATCTCATCAAAGCTCTGGATGAGAGAGACGGCAACATTATACATCTCTTCTGTGATACAAGGATCTACTGGGAAGTTTACGTCCACCTGACACATACACACAAACGCTTATATAAGGAGTTTAAATAGAAAATGTCAAAACATAGCATTTTTTATGCTTCCCATACATTGACTCCAAGAGGTAGCATGGTTTTGAGCTCATCCAGGTAGAACTCTTCAATGGCGTATGGGGCTCCCTCCACCTCAAACACATATGCTGGATTCATCTGATTGCGGATCGGAGTACCAAAATACTCTGCAAACTCAGCACAGTTTATGGTGGCTGACATCAGAATGACCTACAGAAAGAGAGGTGGGATAAATAGAGAAGAGGTAAGAATTACAGTGCAAAATCTGACTGTGTGAATTAAAACGTGTGCTGAACAAACCTTGACATATCTGGAATTGGTCCGCAGCAGTTTTCTGACAACCAGCAATAGGAAGTCAAGTTCTTCTGTTCTCTCATGGACCTGAACCAGGTTGAAACACAAACAATTAAGTCTACGTGCCATTGTTTTCATTTAAATTAATATTTATTTTAAAATTCTACTTTTTCATAGTAGCATATTTGTTTCACTGGCATATTTACATTGGTATCATTACATTTAACTGGTATGGCATAATTCCAAGTACTGAACTTTTAGTATTGTGAATATCACTAGCTTAACGAGTGTACATACTGTTTCAATAAATGTTAACTATTTTTTTTTTTAAGAAATTGATTAGTCAGCAAAGATGCATTAAATTGAACAGTCTTTTACATTGTTACAAAATGTCTATTTCAAATAAATGCTGTTCTTTTGAACTTTCTATTCATCAAAGAATCCTGAAAAATGTATCAGTTTCCACAAAAATGTTAAGCAGCAGCACAACTCTTTTCAACATAAGAAATAATAAGTTGTAATAATGTTTCTGGAGCAGCAAATCAGCATACTTAAATAATTTCTGAAGGAACATGTGACACTGAAGGCTGGAGAATAATTGCTGCTGAAAATCGAGCTTTGGCATCACAGCAATAAATAAAATTTGAAAGCATTTAAAAATAGAAACATTTTTTATTGCAATATTTCATAACATTACTGTTTTACTGTATTTTTGATCAAATAAACGTGGTTTAAATGTGGCAGTAGCGTATGTCTACAAATTGCAGATTGTGTATCTACCTCATCTATGAAGATGTGTGAGTACTCTGTGAGTGTTCTGGCTGACACTAATTTCTGCAGTAAGACTCCTGTGGTCACATAAATCAGTTTGGTATGCTCTGTGGCCATCTTCTCTAAACCCACCTGGAGACAGAGAAAAAGACATTAAATAAATGTATACAGTCTTTAGTGAGTCTAGTAGCTTATGCTTAGAATAAATTAAAAAAAAAACTATATTTTATAGGTTTGGTTTTGTGGGAAGGGAATCATGAGGAATTTGTTTTAGTTCTAATGCTCACAACCAATGCATAGTCCCCACCCTACATTTTTGATAATCCACACTTGGGATGTACATCACAATATGGAAAAAAAGAACTGTTAATATTTCAGCTTTATCATGACTATTTCCATTCAAGATATTGATTCTATTCACACTTTTGAGGATAAGAGTTTCTACTTCATGCATCTCACACCTGATACCCCACCAAGCTGCCCAGGGTCCATTTGCGTTCACGTGCCACCCAGCAGGCAATGCTGGTGGCACCAATTTTGCGTGGCTGAGTGACAACCAGGTTACAGGGCTTCTTTTTTTCTGCATAGTGACCCAGAATGAACTGTGGCAGCTGGGTAGTTTTCCCACTGCCTGTTGCTCCACGAATGATAATCACTGAGTTATTCTCAATAAGAGAGACCAACTACACACACAAACAAACACAAAGAGGGATTGATATACGCACAAATAAGAAAATAAACAATATAACCAAACATGGAAAAAGTCCATACAGGCCATAAATCTTTTATTGAATTATGAGTAAATGTGTCCATATGTGCCTTGTATCTGTATGTGTGTACCTCTTGTCTGTTCTTAGTAATAGGGAGAATTGGATACTCATAACTGCCGAGTGACGGCAGGGGGGTTCCTGGACCTGTAGTTCAAAGGTCACATGACAAAACAGCTTGAATGGTGAATGTGAGTTATGCAATTCCATCCTAATGGGTAACACAGAAGCCAAACATGGTGGTAGGACAGATGTTATGTTAACAGCACTATACAACACTGATTCCAATTAATCACATAAGCAAAATCAAATAATAAAGACAGTCTTTAGTTGGTATGTGGGTGATTACTGGTTGGTAGTTCTGGCCTCCTGCTCTTCTGGTTTCCTCCATCTGATCCTGGCTTCTCTGGAGAAGTCTGTTCAGACAACTGCTCCACAGAGCTGCAGCAAATGCACACACAAAGAGAAAATTGTGTATTCTTAGGTCTTCACCCAGTCTACAGTCTAGTAGTTTACCACCAGCTGTCAATCATATTAATTCACCAGCACACATTTATACTGCTCTGTGCAACACTAAACCCTGGTTCAAAAAGATTTAAGACACTTTTAATGGTCTTTTTAAACAAACCGTGTATATAAATGCTAAATGTTGTTTAGTATGGAAGACCCTTTAAAAGTAAACTTCGACAAAGGGTCGTGCGTTGATATTTATTTTATGAAAATGCATGCGTATACTTATCCTAAAAGCACGTGTCGCGTTTTTTTTCTAATTAGCGATAACTACACACGTCTCATCGATATTTATTGTTCATCTTTCTGAATCCTCTTAAATTAAGTCTGTATAATAAAATTAACAGTTTAATCGGCAAAAACACTCATGACTTATACCTGTCTGCAGTAGCAGGAGCTTCGGCCTTTGCCTGCTTTTTCACTTCATCGGTGATTGTGATGTTTGCAAACTGTACCCCGACAGTAAACCAATGGGCTATCTGAGCTGATGTGATGGCCTGATGCATCCTGCACAAACCATACAAAAATCATGCAAAAACGACAAATAATCAAACGCCGAGAAGAGCTCACATGCGTCCGCTCGCTCGCGCTCTCCAGCAAATCTTGCCGCACCGCGGCCGCCCTGCCAGCAGGTGGGGCGGAGACCAGGTTAACGCTTACTTTTTTTTATTAAGAATAAATAAATAACGAAAACTTTTGTTGTAGTATATGATTCGCTGATAGACCAAAGTAAGCTGGTGAGATATTAAGGTCAATCTACATTCATTAGGAACCTACAACTGTTGATATGAATTTTTAGAATCTTAATGTATCAGTCGGTGACGATTCTTCCCGCCAAACCCTTCACAGAGCACCGAGCACGACCTGCCTGAAAAAATACACGGTTGTGCAGCCTCTACAAAATTCATGTTATTGTTTTTGTTTCTTAATTAAAATGTACTTTTGTACAAAGCTGATAGAGGTGCAGAAAATGAAACAGGATGAAATTAAAAAAAATGGTATAAAGAAAGGACGTTAAAACTTTACAAATAAAAAAAACTTTAATATTTATTTTGTTTCCATTAAAATATACTGTAATGTATGTCACTTTGTTTTCATCCAAGTATTGGCCGCTTCTAAGTGTATACTTGTTATGGGCAACAAAAATGCAGACTAATGTAAGCAAGGCAAGGTCTTTAGTTTAATGCAAGGCTCCACTGTGACAAGATTGTTTTTATTCCTGGGCAACAGTGGAAATGTTCAATAGCTTTTTGTAGGCTGATTTTCAAAAAGAACCAACCTGGAGAAATACCCACTGGAATAAAAAGTGTGGCAAAATGCAGTTTCCATCTACTCATAATGAGTGATCATGAGTCATTTAACATCACAGGCCTGTACCATGATGGTGGCTGAACAAACTCAGGGTTACAGGATTAGTTTTGAGTTGACACAACCAAACCAGTTCAGTCTGGCTTTGTTGGTACCATGAAACTGATCATAAACTTTCACTGTCAACTCAGGCTTGATCCTGAGTTAATAGAGCGCGTGCACATGAAAGTGTGACATCAGTAATGAGCAGCCAATCACATGCCTTGAAACTGTGATTCACTTCTTGTGAGAGAGTCACTACCAAAGATTAAAAGATTGAATACAAATACAAAGAATTTAAACATATTTACACAGCACGATCATGAAACGATCTATCCAAGAGAAAAAATTTAAAGAAACATGAAACAAAAAACTTGAAACATCTTACCATATAAGTGCAAGTAAAAGTTGTAACTTTTTAGTTTATAGAGTTGATAACATTTATAGGTATAAAAACACTTAAAATCTAAACTCATATGTAGTTATGTTTAAAGCTATTGATTCTAAAACTTATTTATATAGCAGATTATCCATATCTTTATATTAATTTAAAATAAAAACTTAATAATTACTATTAAACTAAGCTGGCTTGTGTAATGGATTAAGGGCATAATAATTAAATAATATAAAATAATTATAAAAAATAATCATTTCTAAAAATCAGATGATTTTATCTTTAAAAATGTTTTACTATGCAGCGTCCTTTATTTCGGAGTAAGGAAAGTGGAGGAGTGGCTTTATTGCAGAGATGTGTCACTTTGCTTGAAGCTGATTGGTCAGATTTTGGTTTGAGCTCTCTAAACCAGAACATAACCTGCCATGGAGCAGGTTACCTGTGGAGCGTAAGTCACTATGGCGATGAACACTGCCAAAAGCCAAACCACTTTCACAGTACCTAAAACCCAGAGTTGGTGCAGACTAAATTGAACCTTACCTTGTTAGACAACTAAACCAGCTTCATGGTACAGGCCCCAGATTATGGTCAGATCTGCAGTTGTGTACACACATATACGGATTTATAGTTACCAAAGATTAATAGTAACTATCAAGATACTCAAGATTAGTAGTTACTATATTTTATGTTTCATTCATATTCCAACAGCAGCATTCTCTCCTGTAGAAGACAAACATGCTCAGTTATCTTTCAGGCAAGCTACCGGGCTAAACTCCGCCCACACCTAAAAAAGTAACTTTTTATTGGCTCTCCAGAACCTTATCTCCACAAGATACACCCAATTAAATCTAACGGGAAGTTACAATCCTCCTTTAGTTTAATGATTTATAATCATAGTTTATAATACTGCATATCTCTAGTAGGGTCGATGAACCATGAACGATGAAATATATTATACTCCTTTTTGTTCTTGCTAAAAGATTTTGAACCGCAAAATGCTACAGTAGGTTTACTATAAAATATTCAGAGGCGTTACAGGAAGGTCACAGTTTTTTTTCCATGTCGTGTTTGCAGTTTCACGGGTTGCGCATCGTTCCGAGGCTTTGATTGGTTGAGCGTTGAGATGGGGAGGTCGGAACGACATTCATCACGGATTGAGACGAGAGGAGGGTCTTTTTGACAGTACTCTTTACACAGCTTAACAACCTGTTCGATCAGAGCTCAGAGCTCACTGTGCTGTCTTTAGCTGCTACCTTTATTATTTGTCTCAAATGGCTGCTTACAAGCTGGTTCTCATTCGCCATGGCGAGAGCTGCTGGAACCAGGAGAATCGCTTCTGTGGCTGGTTCGACGCGGACCTGAGCGAGACAGGGGCTCAGGAGGCAAAGAAAGGCGGTCAAGCTTTAAAAGGTTTGTATAGTATTATATTTTCCAGCATTATGAATGAGCGTTGTAAATCTGCTGTCCTAGGTAACGTATATTAGCAGATTAGCTATAGATTAGTTTTTGAAAGAACATGTACATTACGTCTAAATTGAGTATCACTTTCCCCTCTTTATGTTATTATTGTTTGCAGTGAGATTTTTTGCGTTTTTAAATGGGAAAAATCAAACCGGAAAATTCAAATGACTTTCAGAAGACTGTGCATCCCCAGCACAGCCCCGCCTCCGACATGATGCGTGTACGCTTTGAACCAATTAGCTGTCGGTTTGCCTTTTACTGACAGGTTGAAGGCGGGGCCTACCTGATGCGAACGTGCACACAGGACGTGATTTTGTTCACGTGCTGAATTTCTCAATCAGGCATGCCTAAAGTGATTTTTTTCGACGCCATTAGTGTTATGCATTTCGTTTATATATAAATAATAATTTTAATAATTATAATGTTATAATATTCTAAATACAAAAGTATTATCTACATTTTAATATTATATTTTTTTAATACTGTAATATTAATTTGTATAGTTTTAAATGCGTGTTAGGGCTATGTTGTATTAAATGTGTATTAAATAATATTTTAATAATAAGAAGAATAAATGACAATCACATTATATTAAGTTGTAGTATGTTGAATTCTGTGTTCCATATTAAGCCTATATTGTGTCTTTGCAGATGCAGGGTTCCAGTTTGACATTTGTTATACCTCGGTACTGAAGAGGGCCATCCGGACGTTATGGATTGTTTTGGACAGTATTGATCAGATGTGGCTGCCTGTGCACAGGACCTGGCGCCTGAATGAACGCCATTATGGTGGTCTCACTGGGTTAAACAAGGCTGAGACTGCGGCCAAGCACGGTGAAGCCCAGGTTAAGATTTGGAGGCGCTCCTATGACATCCCTCCACCAACTATGGATGCAGATCATGACTTTTACAGCATCATCAGCAAGGTGGGGTCTTCAGCATCTTTCATTCATTATGGTACTTTAAACCCTTAATCTGTTGCATTCAAATGCACATTTTGGATGTATTTGTCATCATAATTAATCACTTGCCCTTTCCAGATTCCATTTTAGATTCTCAAAATAAGAAACAACTCATAAGTGTGTAAATGCACATGGTGAGGATGTACTTAGATTTTAGCTTTCTGAATGGATGATATTGCGTAATGACAACATGCCTATCAACTTTTTTTATAATCTGCATTCTTGCACCTCGTACAACGAAAATCAGTTCATAAATCATTTTAACATACATTACCAACTCATGAGTCTGACAACCAAATTTGTTGCATGTTGATGTTACACATTGAAATTGACGTCCTAGTAGTTAATCAATGCAATGACTCAGAGAACAAAGTTCAAACCTTATTTGTATAGGAAACAGCTCACAAATGTTGATTAAATTCAAACACTCTGGTTTTCCTATGGCCTAGAACAAACTAACAAGTCAAGAATTTCTGTTAGATTAAAAGTGCAGAGCTATTAAATGGTGATATGTTTATAGAACATTTGATTATTGCACCAATTTTGTCTTCTGGGATGTCTTGTCTTTCTATAGGACAGACGTTATGCTGATTTGACCGAGGACCAGCTGCCTTCTTGTGAGAGTCTGAAGGACACTATTGCACGGGCCCTACCCTTCTGGAATGAGGAGATTGTGCCTCAAATCAAGGAGGGAAAGAGAGTGTTAATTGCTGCTCATGGAAACAGTTTGAGAGGCATTGTGAAGCACTTAGAAGGTAATTTTTCCACAGTATCATTTCAATCCCTTGTTCAAGGTTCCCACCATTATTGAAGTCCTTTAAATATGATTTCCATGTCTGAAAAAGTCATGGAAACTAATAGAACCTTTCATAAACTGAAGAAAAAAAAAACAAAAAAAAACGTTAACTGAATCTTTTTTTTTTTATCTAGTTGCCAAGGCATTTCTCATTTTCTCATGTATTTCTTCCATAGTCTCAGTTTGTTTTCTCACATTTACAGGTATGTCTGAGGAGGCCATCATGGAGCTGAATCTGCCCACAGGCATCCCTATTCTGTACGAGCTGGACAAGAACCTGAAGCCCATCAAGCCCATGCAGTTCCTCGGAGACGAGGAAACTGTTCGCAAAGCCATGGAGGCTGTGGCAGCACAGGGCAAAGCCAAGAAATAGAGTACACATTTTTTAAATATACATCAGCACTGACTTACTTTAAACAAGACTCCCATATTTAACATCAATGAGACAGAGCTCTATAGAATAAGTATATACAAGTTAAAAAAATATAGGACCTATACGTAACAAGTTTGAAATGTTAGAATTTTGGAATGGTTGTGAATATTTATTAGTTAAACAGTTTACAAGGACCACACATTTTTGTTTGGATTTGTCTTTATGTAATTCATTCCATAATTTACTTTATCACCACTTTATTTTGAAGAATATGTTTGGTTAAGTGTTGTCAATGTGGCATCTCCAAATACTTTTCTTTTCACATTAAACCGGTGTTGAGACTGTCTGTTGGCCTGTGTGATTCTGCTTGATAAATTGTAGAGATATATGTAAACTTATTCTTTTGTTCTTTTGATGTTTATTTGATGATGGTTTTGCAGTGCTTTATTGCAGATTGAACACCGACTTTAACAAATCTTCAGAGTGTTTCACCAAACTCCAGTTTCAGTAATGATGCTCTTGCTGTTTTAACATGAATTATTTACACCAAGCACAATTTAGGATCTCATAACCATCCATTTGGGCTAAAAAGAATATGCATTCATTATTTTATGTGAACTTGCACCATAATCGCATAGGCACATTAATACTTATCATCAATACAATTTGAATGTCACTTTTTGAATGTCAGTGATACAACATGTCTCTTAAGGCCTTGTTCCACATCCTTCAAATATCTGATCTGAAAGACGTTATTCTGCTCCACAAACTTCTCAAACAGATGAAGGCCACCTCCTACTCCAAAATAGTGAGATTTGGTTGCCAAATAAACAATACCATTCTCATCAAGCAGGTCACAAAACACATTATGAAGTGAAGAGTAGTAGTCTGTGTTGTATATGGTTTCTGATGTGAAGATAATGTCATATTTTGGCGATGGGGTTTTATTTTGCATAAGCGTGAGAAAAGAGTTCCAGTCGCCTGAGAAGAAACCACAACGATCTAGTAATTTCTCTGTTGCATTCAGGGCTTTTCTCTTACATGGTGGGCTGCTATTTTTCTCTTCATTTTCATCATCTTCTTCACAATTGAGAAAGACATTTGGCACTGTTAACTGCTCTATCACAGTGCTGTTATAATCCTGGAAGTCAACTTTGCTGGCTCCTCTCTTCAATGCAAGTATGCCAAGTAGACCTGCTCCACAGCCTAAGTCTAACACTCTTTTCCCAGCGAAGGTCTCTCCTTCATCATCAATGTACTCAAGTAGATCATAAGTGCATTCCCATATCTTAAGTCCACCCTCATAGACTCCAGAGATGAGGTCTGAGTTTTGAGTCAGTGTTTTGGCCAGTATCTCCTCACTGTCCTCTCGTTCAGGAGCAGTCTTCTCAAACACTGATTCATTGAGACAGAGCAGGGGAGGCAGGGCACCTATGGTGATGGTTTCAGGCACCCAGTTCTCAATTTGGGACAGAGGATCCAACAAAGGTTGGTGCTCCACAACATCCTTAATCTTCTTTGGGACGGTTGCACTAACTTCCTATGGAAAAAAATACAATGTGCATATAATCTTGAAAGATGCAATCACAACATTTGGTGTAGCTTGAGTAATTTCCCCCACTTATTGTTGATTTACGCTTTCACATTAAAATGGAATATCATCCAGTCCTAGAATTTAAAGTGTGCTGTACATTTCAAGCATCATTTTAGATTTTACAGTCAGCTGTCTTGCAGCATTAGCTAAGATATACCTTATCCGGGTTTAACAAGCTCATAATAAATTCCCTTACCGAACACTTAAGATCCACGTCTTTTGCTTTGTCGTCTTTGTTTTCTTTATCGTTTGTTTCGTCTGTCTGTAAAGGAATATCGAAGTTGAAACTGAATGCCATTTCTTGTACTATTTTGACCCACGGAGTGCCTTAGCACGTGTGAACATCTACTATCGTTATCCGAATCCTGAACGAATTGTTCTTTTGTGTCGGATCTTTTCAGTGAACAGAACTGGTTCAGAAATAGGTCCGAGTTATTTAAACAACATTTTCAGCCAATAGGTGTGAATTATTTTAGCAACGTAAATGCAAATTATAATCGCGTTTTAAATAAATTAATGATTATTGTGAGTTAGATTTTATGGACTGGTTATTCATGACTGCAACAAACTAGGAAATAGTACAACGTTATAGAAAAAAAGAACATGTAATACGCAAACACGTAATATGCCTTTATTGAGCCGCTTCACAGCAGATTTTAGCAATGCCGCATCTCTGATTTTAGAGCCCAGGCATGCAGCATTTACGCTCGTACGTAAAAGAATCACTGAATCGTTATTTGAAAGGAAGTGTTCGAAAGAACCGATTCACTGAACCGAATTGGACATGAATCAAACGTCAATTCCCACAATTCCCTGCTGCAGTTTGTCTTAAATCTTATAAAAATCGAACCGAAATGCGATTAATTCATTAAATACCACACAATATAACGTAATTTTGATTATTAATAATATAAAAATATACATTTTAAAAATATTGCCAGATAATATTGCCGCTTTCCACGCCTTAAACTACAATTCCCAGAATTCCCAGCGTGACAGCTGAGCTTACGTCCCTGAGCATCAGACAGAAAGACAGCGGATGAAATCAAAGGGGTAGAAACTGCTGCTTCCAATTATTTATCTCCGTCTGTTCCGAAATATATATATATACATATATATTAAAAAAACATTCAACGGTATCATGAGTTGATTTTATCGCAGTTTTAGGAGAAGATCTTGGGCAGGTAAAACAACCAATTGTACACATTTTTGCCATGCTGTGCTCTTTTATGTTTAGCTCTTGCTGTTTGATTCAGTCAAGTCGAGGTAATAAACATCACGGTTATCCCTTGTTTCATCACTGATGTGCGGTATACAAAGAAATATATTTACGTATATTGGTATATTTATGTATCTATCTATGAGTATGTATTAGTTAGACAGATGATAGACAGATAAATGAAAGACAGACAGATAGATAGATACTATATTTATATATGTAACTATATATTGTAGATATTTCATTTTCATTTAATCAGTGTACTAACTTTACAATATCAATGAGTGTTTTCTCTTAAAGTGAATTTTAGAGGCACATACTCACAGTCTGTCCGTGAGATTATAGTCTGTTAATGACATGGGGGCGATGGTATATGATGTTGATCATTTTTACACAAATCTTACAGTATCTACTGTCCACTATAACTATTACATCTCAGTGTACATTACAGTGTTATATCATATGGGTGGTGGTGTTCCCTCCACATTCACTGGTGTGACCGGAATGTAGACTGTCCAGATCCGTCACTCACATGTCTGAATTTTACAGCGTCTGGGCATGCAGTGCTAACATTAAATTTTTTTTAATTCTAACTGAGGGCACTCCTTTGTGATTAATAAATGTATTGTTTTTAAACTGGCTTTACACTCTTTTAGGTGCGTTGTTATCAGTGCAATCATGTAAAGTATGCCGCTTTCTAAAGACTGAACAAAAAAGGTCATCAACCTTTCGTATATTTGTATTATGTTAGATAAGTAAGAGGTATCAGAAAACTAAACCGTGCTTGCATTATTGGTTTATATCAATCCACACCATCTGCTTAGAAGGATACTTGGTTAAACTAATTGTCTTACAGGTTCAGCACGAGGGCAGTTGTCAGTGAGCAAATTGCAGGCCGTAGGCAGAGGAACTTGCTTGTGCCAATATTCAGGATGTTCAAACAGGTTATTAAAAGATACAATCTTGTCTTTACAGGGACTGAACATGCGTCCCTGCTCTATTGTCATGCACCTACTGCTGCGATGCATGCGCGGATGTGGCAGACACAGTCGCATTCCCAGAAGACTGAGGCAGCCTATGAGCTACATCAAACTGATCTTCAAATCCCTTTATTTCAACTCACTCACTAACTCTGAAGTGGTACTGGACTGCATCCTTGAACCAGTGTTTTGGATGGTGGAGGTTGTCACACGATGGTTTGGAATGGTAAATCTTATAATTACCTTCATGTTATTTTGCTGCAATGTCTGTTTGTTTCTCTTACACCCTGTGCTTTTTCTGTTCTCTTAAGGTTTTTGTGTTTTTAGTCGTAGCTCTTACCAGTTCTGTGGTTTTCATCGCATACTTCTGCCTTCTACCGTTGGTCCTCTATACGTACTCTCCTGGCTGGATGATGTGGCACATTTGTTATGGGAATTGGATCTTGGTCATGATAGTCTTCCATTACTACAAAGCCACAAACACTCCACCTGGATACCCTCCAAAGGTTTGGCACACTTAGACATGCCACAATCCAGTAGCTGATGTGTGTGTTCAGTGTCATTCATGACCTGACAGTTCTTCTTGCTTTCTTCACATTGTGTTTCAGATGAAAAATGAGGTCCCATTTGTGTCGTTCTGTAAAAGGTGTGTCGTTCCTAAACCAGCACGAAGTCATCACTGTGGCATCTGTAAAACGTAAGAGACACACAGTTTTCTCTATCCCAACAGGCTTATAAAATCTGACTGGTGACTCAGTGTCAGCTGCATTGTATAATATTATTGTAAGAAACTTACATGTATCAACATCCCTGTATCTTTCTCTACAGATGTATTCTAAAAATGGATCATCATTGCCGTATCCTTTTTAAATCACTATATATTTTGTAAAAAGTGCACCCATTTGGTCTTATTTTACACTAAAATTCTTATATACTGGCTATGGTTTTTAATGAAACATTCAGTTTAAAGGAATAGTTCATCCAAAAATTACAATTCTGTCATAATTTATTCATATTCATCTATAGACAAGTTGTATTGCATTCATTCATTATAACTACATGAAAAAGACTGACAAGAACAGTTTTCAGAATAGAGTTCAATAGTTTTTAATGATAACTTATAAAGCTTTAAAGACAACCTACTGTGTGAGTGACAAAGTTGTCTACTGATGGCATTTGCTTTTGTTGAAGCCATCAGCTCGCATTATTTCAACAAAATTTATTAAATAATCATGGTTAATGTCAAAATTCCTTGTGGAAAACCTACTTTACCCATGATTCTGCAAAAAAAAAAAAAAAAAGCCGTCAGTGCCTATAGCCTCATGTAGTGTTGTTGCACTTTGGGCATCCTGAGTTTGAGCCCCAGATCGCGGATCCTTTCCGATTCTGAAACCGAATTTTTTTTTTTTATGTATGAATATGAATCACCTTGTAGCTTGTTTGTTTTATTCATAACTTAAAACTTTTTAACAAAGACTTAATAAAAAAATCCCAATGGGAAAAATACTGAAAAAGGCAGCTGAAAAGATGAACAGGCATTGTTTCTCTGTGTTCCACATAAAAAAAAAGTTGTAAAGGTTTAGAATGACACAAATGTAAGTAACAATTAAATTTACATTTAAATTGAATTTAGATTGAATTGAAATGAAATTTGGTGAAGTATTCCTTTAACAGCCCAGATGCATTTAATCTTTTTCCACTTCTTTGTAGTTAAGTCCTTAATTATTTATATTCAGCTTGGCTTAACAACTGTGTTGGCCATTACAATCATCGTTACTTCTTCTCCTTTTGTCTCTATTTGACTTTGGGCTGCATGTATTGTAGCATCAGCGGGCGCAATCTGTTTATCGACGCATACAATGCCATAGATGTAAATTTGTTTTTTTTAAATACATTTGTTATTTTGTCTTTGCTCTTTTCCTTTTAGTATTACTTTGTATCATAACTTTGAAGCTTGAAAAACACCTCAGTGGGCATTGTTTTTTCCTTTTGCGTATTCTAATGAATAAGGTGTTTAACTCCTCTCTTTGTGAATGGTTGTGTCTGTCCTTTTTTCTTTCTGTTCTCAAAGTCTGGTGTAGTGGGCATGTTTTAACTGCCAGCTGTCTCTCTGCCATTCCATAGCAATTCAGACACTTGGAAGCAGAGAAACAGGGTGTCCCGGTGACAGGGATTGGGTTGCTCATCGGCGTTGTACCGTCAGAAGGCGTGGCTGGGAAGGGAGTACAAGTGGCTCAAGTCGTTTTTCCTGCTTTTGATTTGGCTTAAGAGCTGTAATTTTTGTTTTCTGTATCATGGTTCATTATTTAACACTCTTAAGCAAACAGCATGCTATGAAAACCAACAAATTATTTCTGACCTTCCCTATCCCAGTGCTAACAGAGCATATTTAAATGAGTATTTCTTACTGACTCGGCTTTTGTCACATTTGAACGAGGGGAATTTACTGGTGAACTTTAGACTTTTTAAGCTCTGCTTGGTACGATCTGGTGCGTCACAATTTCCATTTGGGGCAAGGAATCAGAAACATTGCACATTGTGTAGTTTTTAGTTTGATGATAACAGGAAATGTTTCTTGGGCACCAATTCAGCACATTAGAATGATTTCTGAAGGATCATGTGACACTGGAGACTTGAGTAATGGCTGCTGAAAATTCAGCTCTGCTATAACAGGAATAAATTGTCTGAAATCTATTAAAATAGATCAGTTGTTGTAAATAGTAATATTTCACAATATTACTGTTTTTACTGTATTTTAATTGAGTAATTGCAGCCTAGTTGAGCAGAGGAGACGTCTTTAAAAAAAGCATTAAACAAATCTTACTAACCTCAAATATTTGAACATTAGTATATATGCATAAATAACATAGTTGCACTCATATAAATCAGTATTCATATATTTTAAATATTTATAAAAAATTAACTTCAAGTATATTGCTATATTTTGTGAATGCAAATAATATTTATTATGCATTGTATTTTGAATAATATTAAATATTTTTTTGTTTTTCTGATCTTCAATGGACACAGGAGGTTTCGCAACCTCCATACACCTACAAAGACAGGATGTTTCACAAGAGTGTTATCTACATGTGGGTCCTTACAAGGTAGTCTTTTCTTTCACTGTGGCCCCAATACTGGTTTTCCTATTTCCATAGACTTACATCTTTTGTTATGTTTGCTGTTTTTCCATCAGCACAGTGTCAGTCGCCCTAGGAGCTCTCACACTGTGGCATGCTTTACTTATCACCCGTGGAGAAACCAGCATTGAACGACATATAAACAACAAAGAGGCCAAACATCTGGCAAAACGTGGAAAGGTAAGGGTGTATTCAGGCCATTTAGAATCAGTGTCTTAGCTTTTATTTTCTTGGTATTATTTGATCTCTGGTAACCATTTCAATTTTTTTTAATTATTTTTGATCTACAATTTAACGTTTTCTCTCTTTTTGAAGGTCTATCGGAATCCTTTCAGTTATGGTAAACTAAACAACTGGAAGGTGTTCTTTGGGGTAGAAAAGAGAAGGTAAAATTACACATTTTACATGCACTTTGTCATATTCTGCAGTCTGTAAGCTGTGATTTTAATGTAAATTATTATAATCGTCTTCACAGTCATTGGCTGACACGTGTTCTCCTACCCTCTGGACACACCCCATATGGTGATGGACTGACATGGGACATTTACCCCCTTAAAAAAGACATGATGCCAGTCTGAGACATTAAAGACTTGACTGTCTTAGTTGGCAGTGACCAACAAGCTCATCAGGGTGAGTCTCACCCTCTGTGCCAAGGCTGAATGCAGAACCAGAGCCCTGGGAACATGGGAGTCTGCAGAGCCCAGATTTAGACGGTGATCTCACTGAATGACTTTTGCTCTTTCCGGCCAAATGAAAGGGCTGCCCTCCAAAAATACCATGCATATTTTGGATGTTTCTATCAATATTTTGTAATGAAATCCACGACAGTTGTCTGTGCGATCTATGGAAGATGCTGTGCTTAAAGGGATAGTTCACCCATAAATGAAAATACTGTCACCATTTACTCACTCTTCACTTGTTCCAATCCTTTTTGAGTTTCTTTCTTCTGTTGAACACAAAAGAAGATATTTTGAAGAATGTTGGTAACCAAACAGTTAACGGTAGCCATTGACTTCCATAGTATGGAAAAAAATATATATAAATACTATTAACTGTTACCAAAAATGTACAAAAATGGGCTTAATGTTTATGTAAATATGATATTTAACTCATAATTTGTCACTTACAGTATCATTATTTAAATGCACTGAAATCCAATACTTCATTTCCAAAGTCAACCACATCTGAAGAAACTTGCCTAGAATTTTATTATGTTAAATAAATGTTTTAACAGCATTTCTCGTTTCATCATCTTACAGTTCAGACTGTTGTTAACATCTATAAATGCATCAATGTGCATTAAATGTATTGCAGCCTTTAGATGGCAGTGTACCGTCATTTCACCATTTCATATTCTTCTCTTTTTTTCACCAGGTCAGCGGTGATAAATAGCAAATAGCTACAGTTTTATTGTTGTAACAGTAACAGAAGTAGCGTTTGGGAAAATATATATGAATATGTATTTTATTTAATATGAATTTTCAATGTATATTAGAGATGTGTTACCCCTGCTGTATTTCTGCTGTTTCTCCATGCAGCGCTTGTTTACGATAATGTGCAAGAGCGCCCTCTAGTCGCAGATCTCACTAGTTCGCCGATTTCATCGTTTAGAGCTCTACACTGATTTATTCTTCTTTAGGGATTTGAGTGTGGACTACATCGGGAAGTATGTGTGTTGTTGAACTCAGAGGATAATTAAATATCAAGTTAGATTTGTATTTACTGTCCATTGACTGCATTAGTGTAATAACTTTGTCTTCCTGGAAGGTTACTGATCAGTTTAAGGCTTAGACAAATGCCGACTCAGCGGAATACAACGGGCTTGTGTCTGCCCTCGGACAACAACACATCTGATAACCTAAAATAACAGTCAACTAGACACAATCTTTCTTATGCAAAAACAAAATATCATTTATTAACGTCATTGACTAGGACTTTTTACATTTTGGATCCTGTAGAAATGCATTTATTCAGGCATCCAGGCGTCTGGTCCTGATGTGAGTTTGAGTGATGGGAAGTTGTTTTGGAGTGATGCGTCAAAGGTCTCACCTGTCTTCCAGGAATGCATCCAGATACAGCGCCAGAGGAGGAGGTAAGGCTTCATCTATCCAGGAATCCTGTTTGCAAATAGTGTGAATGCGTGAGCTGTGGTGTTCCTTGAATGAAGAAACCTACATGTCCTACTCTGATTTTTTTTTTTTTTTGGTTTTTTAAATTATTATTATTTAAAATGCCATGGACCCCTAAATATGACTTTGTGCGTGTGACCTCCAATACTAAAAAGAAAGAAATCTATAGAATTTCTTGTATTATATATTAATATTAATGTGTATTGATTATTATTCGAAAAATATTTCTATTAAATTACATTTTTAGTATTGTACTGTTAGATTTTTTTAATTAACTTATTTATTTATTTATTTATTTATTTTAGTCCTATTTATCTAAACTTTTCAATGCACTTCCTTGTAAGGGTTTTGGTTCTGCCTTAGATCACCAAAATCGTCTTAAAAACCTCTAGGTACCATTTCAAAATGGGCAGTTAGGGTAAATTTTCTTTCTTTTATAAGAGCAGATCTTACGCTATGGAACCCATAAGTCCCTGCAGGAACTCTAAAGAATGTTATTGATTTCTTAAGTAAACCAACATAAAAGACAGTCTCCTTGAATTTTCTTTGAATTACTTAATTCTGATGGCACAGTGCAAAGAAGATTAACATATTGGATATTATATAAACTCTTGTCTGCTTATATGCTAAAATGTTCTTCCTTTACCTAGAAATCCATTAAGATTGGGACATTTTAGATTAGATGTATTTATGGAACTGCTTGGATGCACCTGCTCTGGACAATCCTGGGATTTACAGTTTATTTTTGACTGTCCGTCCTGGTCTAAAATAGTTGACTGGATTAGGTTTGTTGTAAAAAGGCACTCACATCTAAACTCAAACCAGGGACTGTAAAAGCTAGGTCTATTTCTTGCTGCTACAAGATATCTTGGTGATCTGCTTTGATTTATATTTGTTCAGTTGTTATTTTTAGATTCAGAAAACAAGTGATGGGCGTGTACATTTTGCAAGAAAGTGGTTTAAGCTACTAGCAGAGTGTCATGAGTTTTGCTGTGACAGGACATCTTGTAGCACCACGCATGTGGAGTTGATTGTCTCTCAAGCCCCTGCATGAAGTCATAGGAGCAACCGTCCAGTAACGTTTCACTGGTTAGAGGAATAAGTGACTGCTCAGACCATGGGAGTTGCAAACTCAAGAGACTATCAACCAACAATAACAGTTGTGCTGAAAAGTAAGTAGCGTACAGTGCACAGTTACTAGCAGTGTATGGTTAGAGAAACTACTGGTGAGGTTGTTGATATACAGTAGCCTACTTATTTGTTAGTAAAAGACCCT
>JAUZSZ010000115.1:22990958-23003503 GCA_034780575.1 Labeobarbus marequensis | reverse complement strand
TGTTGCCCGTGCTGTATTTCTGCTGGTTCTCCCTGCAGCGCTTGGTCACGATAATGTGCAAGAGCGCCCTCTAGTCGCAGATCTCACTAGTTCGCCGATTAGAGCTCTACACTGATTTATTCTTTTGGGATATGAGTGTGGACTACCTCGGGAAGTATGTGTGTGTTGTTGAACTCAGAGGATAATCAAATATCAAGTTTAGATTTGTATTTACTTCATTGACTGCATTAGAGTAATAACTTTGTCTTCCTGGAAGGTTACTGATCAGCTTAAGGCTTAGACAAATGTCGACTCAGCAGAATACAACAGGCTTGTGTCTGCCCTCGGACAGCAACACATCTGATAACCTAAAATAACAGTCAACTAGACACAATATTTCTTATGCAAAAACAAAATATCATTTATTAACATCAATGACTAGGACTTTTTACATTTTGGATCCTGTAGAAATGCATTTATTCGGGTATCCAGGCATCTGGTCCTGATGTGAGTGTGAGTGATGGGAAGTTGTTTTGGAGTGATACGTCAAAGGTCTCACCTGTCTTCCAGGAATGCATCCAGATACAGCACCAAAGGAGGAGGTAAGGCTTCATCTGTCCAGGAATCCTGTTTGCAAATAGTGTGAATGCTTGGGCTGTGGTGTTCCTTGAATGAGGAAACTTATTTGTCCTACTCTGATTATTATTGTTATTATTATTATTATTTTATATTTCTGATATTTTAGAGAATGTATCACTGTAAAAAGGCCAGATCTGGGTAACGTTTCTATTATAATAGTTTATTATTGTTATTATTTAAAATATAAAATATGACCTATAGTGCGTGTGACCTCCAATACTAAAAATTCAAAGGAATCCATAGAATTTCTTGTATTATGTATTAAAGTGTATTGATTATTATTTGAAAAATATTTCTATTAAATTACATTTTTAGTATTGTACTGTTAGATTTTTTTATTAACTAATTTATTTATTTAATTAATTAAATTTTTTTTTACCCCTATTTATCTAAACTTTTCAGTGCACTTCCTTGTAAGCCCCTTGGGTTTTGGCTCTGCCTTAGATCCCCAAAATCATCTTAAAAACCTCTAGGCACCATCTCAAAATGGGCAGTTAGGGTAAATTTTCTTTCTTTTATAAGGGTGGATCTTACACTATGGAACCCATAAGTCCCTGCAGCAACTCTAAAGAATGTTATTGATTTCTTAAGTAAACCAACATAAAAGAGAGTCTTCTTGAATTTTCCTTGAATTACTTAATTCTGATGGCACAGTGCAAAGAAGATTAACATATTGGATATTATATAAACTTCTTGTCTGCTTAAATGCTAAAATGTTCTTCCTTTACCTAGAAATCCATTAAGATTGGGACATTTTAGATTAGATGTATTTGTGGAACTGCTTGGATGCACCTGCTCTGGACAATCCTGGGATTTACAGTTTATTTTTGACTATCTGTCCTGGTCTAAAACAGAGTCGACTGGATTAGGTTTGTTGTAAATGGCACTCATACATCTAAACTCAAGCCAAGAATTGTAAAAGCAAGGTCTATTTCTTGCTGCTAGAAGATATCTTGGTGATCTGCTTTGATTTATATTTGTTCAGTTGTTATTTTTAGATTCAGAAAACAGGTGATGGGCGTGTACATTTTGCAAGAAACTGGTCTAAGCTACTAGCGGAGTGTCATGAGTTTTGCTGTGACAGGACATCTTGTAGCACCACGCATGTGGAGTTGATTGTCTCTCAAACCCCTGCATGAAGTCAGGAGCAACCGTCTGGTAACGTTTCACTGGTTAGAGGAATAAGTGACTGCTCAGACTATGGGAGTTGCAAACTCAAGAGACTATCAACCAACGATAACAGTTGTGCTGAAAAGTAAGTAGCGTACAGCGCAGAGTTACTAGCAGTGTATGTTTAGAGATACTACTACTGCTGAGGTTGTTGATGTACAGTAGCCTACATATTTTTAGTATAAGACCCTAAAATTTGGCAGGTTTTTGGTCATGCTAGCAAGTACAGTTTTGTTCATACCTGTTCTGTCACACCAAAGTGCCATTGGAAACCAAATTAAATGAGCATTTTAATTTTCTGTCCATTTTAATGTGCAAGATGTTAGATGGACTGGCCATGTTTAGTTTGATGACTTACACAGTCAGTTTGATTTGTGTGTGTGGAATTATAGTAAATGTGTGTTAAACATGTTTGTTTATTACAGTGCATCAAGGACTTGGACTTTATAAGTCTTTGTTTATCTGAAGAATGGATAATAAAAAGGAACAATTTAGAAATTAAGGCTAAATGGTTTGATATTAGTCCATTTTGAAAAATGATGAATGATTGAGTGTGTTTGTTTTGTGGCTTTGTACTCTTGTAAACTCACATCTGACTAGGAGTGATGCATGATGGGAAAGAGGCCACTAAATCCTGTTTTGCATCACCCGATTAAGTCTTTAATCTCAGACACTATAAATAATTTGTTTTTTCCCCCCAGTGTGTCGCAGTGACAGCTGCTTTGACTCAAAAGCAGGTTTATTACAATTGTGGTGAAGATTCAAAGCACTTACAGTATATGTTTCTTTTGAAATCTATGCTGTGATTCTGTCACGTTTTGTTTGTATACAAATGATTCAGTCACTTATGGTCTAAGCCAATAGCTTTCAAAGGGATTTCCCTTTGGCCTACTGTACATGAGCTCTTCGTCTTTAGTCGACATTGAGCTGGGCTGGCATGACTGTTGGGAATTAGGTTGTGGTTTAGATGCTGATTTTTACTACATTATTACATTTGATCCACATAGCTTCATAGTTCATTTAAGGGAAAAGTAGTTATTAAACCACCATTTATGTGCTTAGAAATCTTTGCTACATGTCAAAGAGAAGCTTCTAGCATGGAAAATCTGATTCTTGGAAAGGTCCACTGAATCTCATTTGGCCAAAAGCTGTTATGTCACATGCACTATGTAAGATGTATTTGCTGGCCTAGTTCTTTAAAAAGAAATCAGAACCATTTTTGCGAAACAGGATCTTTACAGATGTCACACGGATACATTGGTCTGGCCACTTAATGCATATCTAAACAATCAGGAGATTGTTTAGGTGACATTTCTACATTTATGTCTTTTTCTCTTGTAGGACGCAATGAGCCCCTGAAGAAAGATAAGCCCAAGTGGAAAAGTGAATATCCTATGACAGAGGGCCAGCTGCGCAGTAAAAGAGATGAATTCTGGGACACGGCCCCAGCTTTTGATGGCTGTAAAGAGATCTGGGATGCACTGAAAGCTGCAGCTGTAGCGATTGAATGTAACGACCATGAACTGGGGCAGGCTATTGTAGATGGAGCCAGCATCACACTGCCTCATGGTAAACATTTAAACAGCATTTTAATCTACAGATCTAGTGAAAATACTAATGTAATACATTTTTTTGTTACAAAAGTTTTATAATTATCATTCGATTGGTTTTAATGGAATTATTAATGCAATAATTATTCAGTAAAATTGCGTTAAATTGATCAAAAGTGACAGTAAAAACATTTATAATGTTAAAATTTTTACCCCATAAGTGAATATATTAAAGACTTTTTTTCATATTAAAGACTTTTTTTCATATTAAAGAATTTTTTTTTTTCAGTTTCCACAAAAATATTAACCATTGATAATAATAAAAGTTACTTGAGCATCAAATCGGCATAATAAAATGATTTTTGAAGGATGCGACACTGAAGACTGGAGTAATGGCTGATGAAAATTCAGCTTTGTTATCGCAGAAATAAATTACATTTTAAAATATATTAAAATAGAAAACAGTTCAATTAAATACGTAATAATATTTACAGTATTACTGTTGTTATGGTATTTTTAATTAAAAACAATTCAGCCTTGCTGACCATAAGAGACTTTAAAAAAAATCTTGCTAACCCCAAACTTTTAGAAAGTAGTATACATACATATACACATACTAAATATACACATTCGGGCATTTAATGACAACAGCATTTGAGTTGAATTGGAGCTTTTGATTTGCTCTTTCAGGGTCTCTTATGGAGTGCTATGATGAACTGGGGAACCGCTATCAGCTCCCGGCATACTGCTTGGCTCCTCCAGTCAACCTGGTGTCCGAGTGCAACGATCATAATGTGTCTGAACACACTGAGCTACAGGAGAAGAAGGAAAAGGCGTTCCAGCTGAAGGTGCGTCTCTCCACCGGAAAAGACCTTCGCCTCAGTGCCACGATGGCCGATTCCATTCGTCAGCTGAAGAAACAGCTTCAAATTCAGGAAGACATTGATACCACCCACCAGCGCTGGTTTTTCTCTGGAAAGCTACTCACGGATAAAACACGTTTACAAGACACCAAGATCCAGAAGGACTTTGTAATACAGGTCAACGTTAGTCAGCCCATTGTTCCCAACTAAACAAAAAGTTTGAACCGGGACTCAATGAGCTCAAACCTTGCAAATGCTTCATATGTTTTCATTATATAAAGCCACTGACTTGTCCTTTTCAAATATTAAGCACAAACATTTCTTCTAAAAATATCTATTTTCTTGAACCTATGAGGAGCTGAAAAGGCCAAATATACATGCATATAAGCATTTGTAAAACTTTAATATTGTTTCACAATTGGAGAGTATATTCACAAGATTTTGCAAAGTTCTTAAGTTTCTGTTTACTGTATGCTTAACAATCCATAATTGTTGCATAGTAAATTGTGTAATACGAAATTAGATACCTTCTGCCTTCTTGGTTTTAATATGCCAACATATGTTGTGTGGGTATTCAGTTCCAAATTCTATGTGGTATCATTTGCCTTGATCCTTTATTCAGTCTACTATCCATTGCTGAGCAGAACTATTTTCAATTTACAGAGCGTATGGATTTTTAAAAATCTTATTAGGACACTAATGATAGTGTTATGAGACTTTTATGTGTCTGTGTTATCTGTTAAAAAACATGTTCATATTCTGAGTTTTGTAGACATGCTTTTATAATTTATGGTAGGATAGACAAGTTATTTAATTATTTCTAATAAAAATTCATTTTGAATGAATAAGGTTTGTAATCAATGTTGAAACAAAGCAACTAGGTCTAAGTTGTATAATTACTGCATATTGTAATATTTTATTTAACAGTTTTTCACTGTCAACATTTCACAAGTTTTTACTAAATTTAACAGATTTTTATCCTGTAGCAAAAGTGTCTTTTTATTTTTAATGGAATTTTCAGTTGAAAGGTTGACTGGCTTTATTTACAAATTGGCTTAAGTGAATACAAGAGAATTCTGTTAACAACAATTGTGGCATAATGTCAATCACCATAATCAAGATTTAAAAAAAATGATGTGATGGAATAAAATAATTTTAAAACACGTCAGTCTGTGTAAAGATATATATGTCAGACTGACAAACTCTTGTTTCTTTTCCTAATGTCAATTTATCATATGTCCTGTCATGTGTAAATAAGTGGAACTCTTTTTGTCATTCTCTGAACTTTTAATATTATAATAATATACTTGTATATTATCTTGTAAAATAAAGCAGGTTGAAAGTATATTATATTTTATATGAGTGACAGTCCATCTTGGAATTAAGGAAAATGAAAAAGTAGACAAAATGGTCTTTAAGGGTATGTGGTGGAAGTTGAATTGTAATTTATGGAAGCTGGGACAGTAGAACATGTTTAAATTGTATCTCTTCAATATGAAAGAGAGCGGATTAAAATAATTAAAGAATTAGAAATTTCAGGTTACCATGAATATAAAGTAAATCTTACATAGTGGTCCAGGGGCAGGAGTAATCAAACTGTTCAAAATTCATTTAGGAACAGTGTGATAAGGACATAAAATCAACTCGCGAGTTTATATTACATGCTCAGTAGATGGCGGTATGCGACACCCTAATAAACCCACCAAAGAAGACGCCCGCTGATGACGCAAGGCTAAGCGCGACACTCAGACTTGCGAGACCAACGTGACTGTAGCACTGTAAGGATTTCCACCGTTAAAATGGTGAAGTCCGGAAAACTTCGATCCGGAACAGCCCAGAAAATCAAGCGATGGAAGAAAGGTCACAGTAGTGACTCCAATCCGGAGACAAGTCGCTATCGAAAGGCCGCGAGAAGCCGGTATTTCAGCCGTCCCTCAGGTAAGACTCTGGCCTGTCTGACAACACGTGGGTAGCTGGTGCACTTTGTATACAAGTTAAAAATCATGCTTGGTTGAGTTGGAGGGCGACGACTAATTTAATTTCGGGTTTATTGAGAAATGCTTTAAATCATAGGGTGTTTTTAATTTCTGACAGTTAGTTGGACTGACCTTGTTTTGACTGTATTCAGTCGTGACTAGTATGTCACGACATTGTGTTGAGATGGTCAGGTTGATGTGAACGTGAGATTCACCAAACCTGTATATATTTAAACAGAAAAAAGTGATCTGACAGTAGATGCCTTGAAACTCCACAATGAGCTTCAGGCAGGATCTCTGCAGAAAAGCAGTGATGCCATGGAAGCAGGAGATGCCATGGAGGATCAAGCCCTGACAGAGAAAACCTCTGGGACTTTTCTTAGTGGACTGTCGGACTGCTCCAACCTCACTTTTCGAAAAGTACAGCGCTACTGGGAGTCAAACTCTGCGGCACATAAAGAGGTTTGTATTCAATTTGATGGCCAGAGAGCTGCATCATAGGTTATTATTAATAGATTATCTTTAAAGGAAAAGTTCACCCAAAAATGAAATTTTGCTGAATTTACTTACCCCCAGGCCATCCAAGATGTAGATGAGTTTGTTTCTTCATTGGAATAGATTTGGAGAAATTTAGCATTACATAACTTGCTCATCAGTTGGTGAGTTGAATGAGTTCAGTCAGAATGAGAGTTCAAACAGCTGATATAAACATCACAATAATTTACAAGTAATCCACACAGCTCCAGTCTATCAATTAACATCTTATGAAGTGAAAAGCTGCATGTTTGTAAGAAAAAAAATCCATTATTAAGGTGTTTTAACTTTAAAAATTAGTTTCTGACTAAAATACCAATCCATAATCCATAATAATGGTTGCTTCAGTGACAAAGTCCATCCCCTGTTGTCCTCTCACATTAAAATCCACTGACATATTTGTTTAAAACGGTTTTGGACTGTTTTTGCTTGTGAACCGTGCATCATCTGTGCATATTTCACTCCTGATTCAAGTGAGATGACCGTTTCACTGGAGAAAGCAATATTTTGGGTAGAGAACTTATATTTTAGATGGAAGCAATGTTTTTTTTTAGTAAGAAAAAAAAAAGTTTTGATGCATTTGTTTATTACAAACACACAACTTTTTACTTCAAGATGTTTAAGGATAAACTGTGAATCATTGTGATGTTTTTATCAGCTGTTTGGAATCTTATTCTGATGGCACCCATTCACTGCAGAGGATCCATTGGAGAGCAAATGATTTAATGCTAAATTTCTCCAAATCTGTTTAGATTCAATTCAAGTTTATTTGTATAGCGCTTTTTACGATACAAATCATTGCAAAGCAGCTTTACAGGAAATTAAGTTTCCACAATATGTTTATATATTGTAGGAACTTAATATATTTAACTTGTGGCAAAATTGGGTAATTCTGTATGTTAGATGAAGGAAAAACTCAACTACTTTTTGGATTGCCCGAGGGAGAGGAATTTATCTATTTTTTAGCAAAGTTTCATTTTTGAGTGCATTATTCCTTTGTTGAAACCAGAATATGTATAATGGATGTCTTATTTTTCTACAGATATGTGCTGTATTGGCGGCTGTAACCGAAGTGATTCGGTCTCAGGGAGGAAAGGAGACAGAGACAGAGTACTTTGCAGCCTTGGTAAATTAATGTTTTTTGGCTGTGTCGAAATGCTTAAAAGTGCACTCTCTATGGATCAATCTATGAATGTCTTTTCGTTTTGCATTTGTCAATTGGCAGATGACAACACTCGAAGCTGTAGATAGTAGTGAATCTTTGGCAGCGGTTGCCTACCTCCTAAACCTGGTCATGAAAAGGTGAGCGACATGTCATGAGTCAAATAAACAACAGCATAGGATATTCTTCTGCTGTTGCAATTCGGATTGGCCTTCGCTATTGATCTGAATACTTGCATGTTCTGCTTATCTTTTCAAGGGTGCCTGCGGCAGTGCTTAAGAAGAAGTTCTCAGACACCGCCAAGGCCTTAATAGATATCATGTCAAACCAAGCCAATTCTGACTCTTTGTCCTGCCTCCGATGGGTTCGTACACTCTTCTCACAAATCTAACACTTTGATCCTCAGCAGAAGCTTGTATTTTTTTTTTAATCATATTGTTTGTTTTTTATTTTGAGAGGACTTCATGGTACTAGACAATATTAATTTGTAAATTTATTTAGATTTATTTAGCAAGTGCCAAAATGTCACTGTTAATTTAGAATTTGTTAATTCAGCGTTAATTCAAAACTTTTTTTTTTAATCTAAATTTGAAGACCACCAGAGGGGAAATGTATGTAATGAGACTGTGATGTGAGGAGAAAGTGTGCTTTGTGTCTGCTCTTATTATTTTACACTTTCATGTTCTGATTTCTGCTATATTCCTTTAAAGATTGTATCCTGTCTAGCGATTTTGCTGCGTAAACAGGATCTGTCAGTCTGGAGTTACCCATCAACTCTACAGATGTACCACGGCCTTCTGAGCTTCACAGTGCACTCTAAACCAAAGGTCTTTCTGTTTGATTCCCATTCGCTCAGAGTTACTGTTGATATAAGATTCCTTTTTTGCCATATTAGATTTTAATCATACTATCCACCACTAGCTGTTATAGTAATACACAATGGAAACACTCTGTTGTGTATCACAACAGAGAGTAACTGACTATGATTATTTGAGGTTTCTGAATGATGATTGTCCATGTGTTGCAGGTGCGAAAAGCAGCACAGCAGGGTGTTTGCTCAGTCCTTCATTACAGCGACTTCATGTTCTCAGATAATGCCCCGGCCCATCATCCAGCAGCAGCCGCCACAGCCAAATTCTGCTGCAAAGAATTGGAGCAGTCAGGAGGTCAGCAAACTAATGTTCTTACTGTCAAAATTCTCAAAATGAACAATAACACCTGCTTGTGATAACAGGTGAAATTATCCAGCATCTGAGGCTACCACTAAATAATTTAAATAGAATAAAAATAAATTGAATAAAATTAGGAAAATCAGTAGCAGTGTGTTTCTATGAAGAACCCAGTTAAACGACAGATGCCTAGATCCTTGAATTTTTCTTACAGCCGTTCTACTCTGATACCTCACTGCTTCATTTTTGGTTGAACTAATCCTTTAAGTGTGTAAATTAATCATGTTATTTTTCAAAATCATTTTAGTTTTAAATCAAACTGCGTTAAGTTATTGTATAGGCAATTGTGGAGCAAAAATTGCCCCATAGCTTCACCTAGTGTTCATTACACTTAATAACAATGAGAGACAACTTGGCCCAAAAAGTTTTTTTTTTTTTTCTTAAATTTTACAGAATGAAATAATTTTCTGCTTGCTTATTGAGTGATGGTCTTTCTATCTGACTCAAGGCAGCAAAGAAGACACTACCACTCTCCATGTGCTTGGTCTTCTAAAAGACCTGCTGTCTGCTTTTCCTCTGAGCTCTGTAAAACCTTGCTGTGAGACCCTTCTCCGTGTGATGACCCTGAGCCATGTGGTAATACATTTTCTTTTTCATTTAAAATTGATAAATCAGTTTTCGTTGACTTGTCAGTTCTTAACACCTGCCTCTGTTTCTCTGAAGCTGGTAACAGCAAATGCAATGCAGGCTTTCCACAAGCTCTTCAGCAGCAAGCCTTGTCCTACCAGTATGTCTGCAGAACTGAACGCACAGATCATCACAGTGAGTATGATAATCGATAAATACATGCACGCACATGGTCTCAGGATGATGTAATTTTGCATTTAAATTTCCCAGTGTGTGGATTGACACATCTTTCAACACCTTCCAGGCTTTATATGACTATGTACCAAGTGAGAATGATCTGCAGCCTTTACTAGCATGGCTTGCTGTAATGGAAAAAGCCCATGTTCATCTTTCCAGGTAGGCCTTTTTCAGCACTGAGTCTTTTGTTTGTTGCCTTTGTGAGGAATCTTGGTCGTTACATAATTTTTGGCCTCTAGTTTACAGAGCTCTCTGAGTATCGGTCATCTTCCTCGCCTCTTCTCTGTCACCATGTCATGTCTTCTGTCCCCTCACACACAAGTAGTCTCTGCTGCAACTCAGACTCTGAAGGTATCAGCCGTGTATTCTGTTATTTGTCAGAAATTAATTTCTTACTGTTCTTGTATGTTTTAAAGAGTTCTTTCCCCCCCTTTTCCATCCAGACTCTGTTAAATGAGTGTGTGGCTCAACACATGACTGAGATCGGACCCGTTTTACCAAACACATCACCTGGAAATGGGGCTTGCATCCTAAAGATGTTTCAGTGAGCTACCTGTGACTTTCATCTGTTGGCATGTCATCTCTTTCTAAAGCATGATCTTTCTAAAGTCTGACTTCTTTGTCTTTCAGTATTGTGGAGGAAGGATTGTCCTATCGTTTTCATGCCTCTTGGCCGTTTGTGCTGCAGATCCTGGGCTGTTTCTACCGAGCTGCAGGAAAACAGGCTCATCCTATTATGATTAAGGTTGATTAATACAGTATTTTTTTTTTGTAGTTTGTGTGTTTCTGTTGTAATTGATAGTTTACTCACAGATGTGTGTGGTCCTCAGAGTCTGCAGTCTCTCAGTGACCTGCGGGCCACCCCTCAATTCCCCTTCTCTGGAGAGCTGGATCTGGCTGTGGGTAGTGCGGTGGAGAGCATGGGTCCAGAAGTGGTCCTGAAAGCTGTGCCCCTCCTCATCACTGGAACAGAGTGAGTTACTTTGCTGGTGCATATCGGTCTTTTGAATTAAAAATAAATGTGTTAATGCTGTGAAATGTTTGTTCGCAGTGATGACCTAGAGTTCCCACGTAGCTGGCTGATCCCGGTCATAAGAGATCATGTGAAAAACACTCAGTTGACTTACTTCGCCTCATACTTTTTCCCTCTGGCAAACAAACTTAAACAGACAGGTATGAATTAGTCTCACACACACACATTGGTTTACATGTTGAAATGTTGTGTGGTGTCAGTATTACTGTATTAAATTACATTCGATATATGCATGTTCATATGCCAATCTCTGATATTTCAGCTGATGAACAGGAGCAGTCAGGACAGAAACTGATAGCTAAAGTGTATCAGACTCTACAGATGCAGGTACGATAAGTATTTTGACACATTGGCAGATTATTTTGACCGTTACTGTCTATGCAGTGACTGTAAGTTAAAGGGATATTTCCCACAAAAATGAAAATTATGATTTTGCTGTTCCAAAACTGTATGATTTTTATTTATTTTTTTCTGCACTCTTGAATACTCTATATTCTAATTAATCCCTTAATAATCCTTGCTATGTACATAGAAATGTTTGGATTGTCATTGAATGAAATAAATCATCCATTTGACTTATTTTCCCAGTGTTCTAAATGTATAATTTGTTTTTGCAGATTTGGACCATGTTACCTGGATTTTGCACCAAACCCACCGATCTGTTGGCATCGTTTAAAGGCATTGCTCGGTCTCTGGGTATGGCCCTGAATGATCGCTCTGACCTCCGACTGTGCATCTGCCAGGCCTTGCGGACTCTTATCAACAAAAGCTGTGAAACAGGTCAGCTGGGCTGTTAAAACCGTAACTCAAAATCTGAATAGCATTGTGTCTTTTTTGTTTTTTTCCCCCATTGCTGTTAGCTATATTTTAACTGATGACTGCTCATTGAGATTTATGAATGTATATTAAATGCATTTTTTTTTTATTCTGGGTCATCTGCAGAGGAGGAAAAGGCAGAATTACAACGATTTTCCAAGAACTTTCTTCCCATCCTATTTAATGTCTACAGTCAGCAGCCGAAACATGGAGACATGGCGTCTGCTAGAATGGCTGTCCTAGACACAATCAGAGTCTACCTGAGCATTACAGAACAGGCGGTAATTAATTTAGCATATTAACAAATGAATTGCGTCATACCAAAAATGAAATTATTGCAATCTTCTCAAGGTGTTACAAATTAGCTGCAAATCTCTTGCAGTCTGTGTATATTTATTGCTCTTATTGTCAGTTCTAAATATTTGTTCCATTGGTTCAGATGGTGTGCACGTTTCTGCAGAAAGCATTAGAGACACTCAGCAGTGCAGACAAATCTGAGTTCACACGGTAATACAGCTTCACATCTTTATTTACAAGGCTCTAGATTTGTTCAGTCTTTGAGAAAGTTTGTTCAGATTTTTGAGACACTTATAAAAGGGTAGAGACCTAGATGGGAAACCTGAAAAAAAGCATAATTTGAGATTGTATTTTTGTGGCGGGAATCTCAGCCTAAAAAGTGCTTTGTTTCAGTGGAATGGCACCTTACTGAAATGTACATCTTGCTTTGGAAAATAAGTGGCTCTTATTTTGTAGGCTTGCAGTTATCGACTTGATTGTGGCAATGGCTTCA
>JAUZSZ010000115.1:22929969-22944861 GCA_034780575.1 Labeobarbus marequensis | reverse complement strand
CAATGTATTTTTGGCTATTGCTACAAATATACCCCAGCGACTTAAGACTGGTTTTGTGGTCCAGGGTCACATATTGCAAACATTATGGAAATGTTACTTTTGAATGTTCTCTGAACATTCTAAAACAAGTAGTTAGACGAACGTGCAGCTAAAACATTCCAGGTAAAGCGTCCAGCTAATACATTCCAGTTTTGAGAACATTAAAGACCAGATAACTTTAATAATAATAAACATTCTCTTAACGTTACTGGAACTGTGGAAGAACATTTGCTGAGAGAACCTTGCCTGAAAGTTTTGAGAACGTTCTCTGTTAGCGGGGTGGGTTATACAGATGACAAACATTGAGTGAAACTTGCCAGAATGTTCTGGGAACATAGCTGGCGTTGCTTTTGGATGGGGGAAGTATATTTACAGACAAACTAAAAACTTGAACCTTTCAACCATTTACCATAGATTCATTGTCTTTTTCGCCAAGGGTCATAGTCATTTCAGCAATGTAGTCTTTTAAACGATGGGCTTTGGTAGTGCAATTGAGGATAGGCCTACATGGTGGCTATAGACATGCATAACTTTCTCTTTAGAGGTAGCTGTATCTAGTACATTTAGTTGTGACTAATACTGTTGAACTGCCTGGTCATTTGCAACTTAACAGTGCCTTACAAATGTCAGGATGAGTACATGTAAATGCTATTGAAAGAAACGGTAGAATAAAATGCTCCAGCATTTTTAGGTTTGCTAACAGCTGAATAAAACTATTATGAACTAATAGCATTGCTTTGTAAAGAGATTTTTATATTTGAAAAATCCATCCCTTCAGAATGCCAAATCTTTGTTACAATGTTCTTTTCAGATGTCTACTTCTTTTTAACATTTCTATCAGCACAACTACAAGGAGGATGTATTTATTTAAATCTTTTTTTTTGTTGTTCTGTTCTTTTTTGAGATAAGTAGAGTCATTGTATTTCATTAAAGATTTTGAACATATTCCCCTGGTGTTTGCCTCTGGTTTTAGCCATGAAGAATTATGAAACGTATCAGGTAATACTTTCTTTAAGAGAACAGTGACACTGAGATGAATCTAATTCAATGTAGTTTTGTCTAGTCTGGTCACTGTAGTTTTAAATTAATTTTAAGAAGTATGTTTAGAAGATAAAGTGTCAGTTTGTATTTAAAAATACCGACTTTCAGAGAAACCCTCTTTCAAAATAATGAGGCTGACCATTTTTGCGTTTTAATTTTATTTAAATAATCGTAAGTTTTTTGAAACAGCAGCGATACATACACTCACATGCACTAACACTGAGTGACCGGTAGAGTGCACTCTCTAACAATTCTTCCCGAAGTCTCGTGACATGGCAGCTGTTAAGTGAGAATGGTGTTGTTCACATTTAGTGTTTTTTTTTTATTAAGTGCAAGACTCCGTTTAATTACATGCATAAAGTAATAGGAAATGAACTCAACTTTCTGAGAAAGTTCACCAGAACGTCAAAGTTTTGACCTTACCGCGAAGTTCAAAAGGACGCCCGTCTGTTAAACATTCTGCTCATTCAAGAAAGTAAATACTGAACTTCTGAAGACATTAGATTGAATGAAAAGATGTGTATACACTGGCCTAATATTGGTGCAATTAGAAGCCCAGCGGTCTGTTCCTGACGGTAATCACTTGAAGAGAGAGTCATTTCATACACACAGAAAATCCTCTGTTCGCTCTAAAGAGCATCTTTCATCGCTGCCATTAATTGTTCAGGCCTCATTTGGAAAACTAAATATTGACTTTGGTTTTCAGTACTGTTGAATATTTACATTTTGAGGAAGCCTCTGGTGTCCTATACAACTTATTTAAATATTAAAGTGCTCCCCAGGAAACTAGACATTGCCTAAGAGTTTCCCTCAGTGTTTCTGGGCAGCTTTAGTGGATGTTGGCATTACATTCTCACATTCTTCTGTTATTTTATGGTCTCTGTGGGAGACCAAGTGATCTACATTTTAACAAACCTCATTCATGCTGACACTGTCAAAACTAGCCTGAGAGAGGAAAACAGTTTTTGATTACTGTGGAGACCATTGATCATCTCATCAGTGTGGTTGCTGCCAAATTTCTATGCTAATAAATTAGTCAGTTGTTGATAACTCTACTTAAAAACGGTTTCACCTATCCACAGTTTGCTGGTTTCCCCAAACTGGTCAGGTGGTTTTAATGGAGGGTTTGTGGATGACAAGTTAAAACCAACAAACTAGGCTGGTTTAATATAAAATAAGTTTTTGGATTCACATTTGTAGTGATAAACAAGTAAAAGCAGCACATTCATGTCTCTTCAGTCTACATAACCAAACATGTTGACATCTTCAAGTGTCTCTTTTCACACACTGCACAGAGAAGCCATTCAACACTCAAACTCGCACAAAGGAAAGACACAGCAGACAGTAATTGGGTTCTGTTCTGTGAGAACACGCTTCTTTCGTTTTCATTCACGGGCTAGTGGGATTAAAAGGGTTTATGTCAAATTAGTTTGAGCTGGGTGACATCATCTGTTGAAGTAAGAGTTGGAACTTCCTGCACTTTTGAGACCTGATGCTCTTGAAGTGGGCTGAAGGTGGGAACTGTGGGTTAGAGATTTTTTTTATTTCCAGGTAAGGAAGTAACATACCAGGCTGGGTTCTGATGTCAAATCTAGTTGGCTAGACATTCTTATTCCTTTATTTGTTTTCTTCATTAAGTGAAGACTATGAACACGTACAATGCAGAAATATGCAGCAGAAAATACACACTGGTGGTTTAACATTTATTTTATTCTACTTATTATAAGGCTAGTTTTCATAATTTAAAACACACATTTACAAAAATACATTCTCTAAAATATAATATACTGATTCCAGAGGAACAATTGTTTATACACACTGACACATTTGGCCCAAATACTCCTTGCATACGGCACCAAATTGAGATCATCAAATGCGTCTGAATACAAAAAAGTAACCTTGTGTAATGTCTCTTAAAGTAAAACAAATGCACAGGAAAATCGAGTCAGCACTAGCCATCAGTGACCTCGGCGATTAGCAACGCTGCACCTTTTGGGATCTTTGGGATCAGTTCTGTTTCAAAACTAATTTCAGATTAGTTACTACAAGTCTGCTTTGCAGTCGCACTAATAGTTTGATGTAGATTAAAGGGTTCACATTTTTCACATGTACATGAATTATATTTTTAAATGACCCAAATATCAAGTTACACTTAGACTTCTAATGAACAACGATACATTATCTTAACATATAACTACAACATTGATCTGAATAATAAAATTATTCTTTAATCTAATTCACTTTCCAATCTAATTCAACAGTTCTGCCAAAAAAGGTTTGTTGTATTCAATATGCTATAAAACCTACAAGCATGAGTCCAACAACTGTTTATGTCATAGAAATGACAGCAAAGCTGACAAATTATAAGGAATATTTTTAAGAGTATGTGCTTATGTTACTCATCTAGTACAATGAAAAAGTTTACGACTGATCCTTTGTGGATAAACAGAGGAAATTAAAATAAAAAATGAAATGCAGTGCAAACTAAAGACAATATGCCTCTTCAAGGTAAATTTGGGTGTCAAAATCATCAACAATGCCCATTTGTCTTTCTTTCCTCTGACCAGCGAGTCTATCTGCAAGCGCATGTCTCCACAGACATGTTGGGGTAGATCTTCAACACAATGTTTTTGCTCTCATCCAGAAATAGCACACTGAGGGGTTTCATCTTCTCTGGGACACAGCAGGGCTCTGGGATACCTGGAATTATCCCAACAGCCTTTACTATGCTCTGGATGGTTGCATGGTTGGAGGGGCGGACCACCTGAAAAGGGCAGAAAAGACAGGATAATGAGGTATGGTAGCGTTTAGAATTGCAACTTTTGTTTTGCTTTCTTCAATGAAGCAGAGGAAATTATGTCTTACAACACCCTTCTATTATTCAGAACAGAGGAACTGTAAAACTGGCTCATTTCAAAAGAAAAAGTGTCCAAAATGTGTTTAAAACCCCTGTTAAGCGTACAGTTATTTGACTGTAATTGCACATAAAGTCGGTGTGCTTTTGTTGTGCTGGAACCGAAACATTTTCTGAAGGGATTCTTTGTTTAAAACCTCTGGCTAGAAAAGCTGTATTGACCATAGTCATTTTTAAATATTTCAACATGTCTAAACGATTCACATTCACACACGCTGATCCTCGCCATGAGGTTCTCTGACCTTTGGAATGGGGAATTCACACGTTCCTGCACAGTAGAAGGCATCGAAAGACTTGGGAGACAAGATCCATTCGTTCCACCCGATATCTGCAAAGTCCACCTTCAGGTACCTCCTGGAACAGCTGCGAGGTTCTTTCCACTGTCTCCTCCGAGCCTTCTTCATGGTTTTCTCATCAAACCGGAGAACCTGAGACTTGCCGAATCCATCAGCATGCTCCTGGCCTTTCCTCCGACGTTCTTTTTTAAAGGGCTTTGGCTTGAGCGCAAAGTAAGCGCTTTCCCACATATCGTGCTGTTTGAAGCTGTTGTACTCCACCTCCGGGAGCTCGTTGTTCTCAATAGGATCAGAGAAGTCCAAATCCAGTTCCCGCTTCACACGTATGTCAGGTGAGAAGTCTGGAGACTGAGTTGGCTGCTGGTCTGCAATGAAAGGGTCATATCTCTGTAGGCTCACGGCCACACTGTTGGGCTCTGAAATTGCCAGGTCATTAGCGTACACCAGCAAGTATGGAAGGCTGGAGGACGTGAGCTGGTCCTGATACCTTTGATACTGCTCTCCGTAGTCAAACTCCACGGTGATCAAAAGGTGATTCTTATCTCGGGCCTCTTTTATAATGACAGACACATCCTTGCTCTGCCAGGTCCCACGTCTGTGAGGAACTGCGGTGATGTTTCCGAGTAGAGATCCCGGGGCTGAGCTGAAGGAGGGAGACCGGAAAATAAGACGGACAGAGGGTAGCAGATGTAGGTTCAGGATGCGACAAGAGGGGTTCTTGAAGCGCTTGCAGAACCAGGACCTCTGGCGTGTCCGTTTGTCAAAAAAGAAGTGAAACGTAGATGTGAGAATCACCTCAGACCGCTGAAGAGAAGTTAGATTCAACCAGTACGAGACCCTCTCCTCCACATTCTCTGCAAAGATACGAGAGAAACTGCTGAGTTACATATTAATTATGAATATGGGCTCAAACAACAGACTTTTTGTTCTGTCTATGGGGTTGGAGAAAGCACAAGGAAGTGAGGAGACATGTTACTCCAAGAGCAGACATATGGAAATGTTTATTTAGGTTCCCTTAAGAGTTAGAACCTGCAACAATGTCAGTCTTTTAATCGGCACTGATTAAATGCTTTAGCAGACTGCAGAAAAAAGACTGCATTGTTTCATGAGAGTGTAACACATGTTATTTTTTAATGTTCTGGTTTAAACGGCTCTGAGAATGATATTGTGAAATAACTACAAGAGCCACAACAATTGTAATAAGCCTGCTCTTGAAAATGCGCATATCATGCATAAGCATAATTATGTCTGTATAGAATAATTTGAGCTTATAAATATCTAACTCTTTTTAAACGTTTCATTAACAAAAGTTCACAAATTGCCGGCGGTGGTAACCATAGCAACAGTTCCGTTCAGTTTCTACAAAACATAGTCTAGCAGTTACAATATTCATCGTATTAAATATTTACACAGTACAAACACATACCATAAAAACCTAGGAGTGACACATTTGTGTTGCACAAGGCAAACTTCAATAGAGCTGAAAATTACCGACAGAATTAATTCCAAAAAATCATTAAATTGCCTGCTTCTGACAAAATCTTTTAAAAAGACTTGCCATTTTCAGGTAAACCAAAACCAAGTCATTCAGAAGACACAATTAAGCTAAAATAAATAGCCTACTATTATAATCATTGTAGAATTTTTATCAAACATTTAAAACGTAGCCTACTATAAATGCAGCATGTATCTGTGCATTGTTATGCATTATGTATTTATTTTTTATGTTACTTACCAGGTTTTGCTTTAAAACTTCTTACAGTATTTCCCTCTCTGAGTCGGTTAGGTTCAGAGTTGTACTTCTCATACAGTTTAAACATATGCTCTGAGAGCGCATCTGTGGCCACGAGCGCGTCTGTCGTGCTGTCGCGCGCACTTCTCCAAACAGCTTCAGACGCGTCAGTATCGGAACCGACCCAAAGCAGTAACAGGTGCGTCAAAAAGACATATTTAACCGTCATGTTGCAAAGAAAGAAAAGCTTCCAAACGATTGAATGCCGTGTAGCTAAAAAAACGCGCTAGCACATACTAAAACGGAGTGACGTTTTCCAGTGATGCTGTTTGTAAAGTATCCGCAATTCCCGCCTTTTAATGCAGTGCAGAGAGGAAGTTGTTACAATGTTTCAGAAGTTCTGTCGGTCTCGTGCTTAACCTGTGATACATCACTTATTTCTTCTGACCGCCACTATTCACGAGAGCAGGCATAAGCGGAGTGAGGTGCTGACGTATCCGCCCATCAGCCAACGGGAGCTGCTGCTACATTACACCCGATCCAGCAGGAGGCCAGCAAGAGGACAAATCCAGCAAACATGCACTTTCACAGTTTAAGGTGCTAGGTTATTGTACTGTTTTCCCTTTTCCCAACAAGCCCTCAAAAAAGCTTTCTTTTTCATTCAAAATTAGTTTTAAAATGTTATTATTTTATAATGAACTACTAAGCTGCTGCTCTCATGTTAATAGCTTTTACAAAAATTTGATGAAATAGATTAGGGTTTACATTTTCATATTTTTTACTTTGAATCAGCAAGTTACACTTTGATTTTACACGTCAAGAAGGTCTACAATTCTACAATTCTACAGTTCTAGTTTACTTTCTAAAGTAATTAAATATTTCTTCAAACATTAAAGGTTTACATTATATTCAATATGCCATAAAACCTTTTTGTATGCATCCAGTAATCTACAACCATAAATATGAGTCCAACCGACATTTATGTCATGGCGATGACAGCAAAGCTGACCTGTTTTAAGAGAGCAAGCGTAAGAGCTCATGTTACTCATCTAGAACAATAAAAAGTTTACTCGTGGAAATTAAGGAAATGAAAATATAACAGAAAACTGAATGAATAAGTTTAAAGAAAGATAAGAGGCTATATGTGCATTTTCCCTTCTTTATCAGTAAACTTTCAAATAAAGTGAGAGTGCAAATGCATAAATCCGAAAGGCTACTTTGAAAGAGTTTTGAATATTTGTGAGTGCCTTTGCTTGATTTCATTATAGTGATTTCATTCAGTACATGAAGCACACTGGGGGAACGGCCCTGTCACCTCTGTTTTTTGTGTGGAGTGTCTGCAGCGCTGTGCCAACAATGCTGGTTCTGTGAAAGCCCGGAGCTCCAGTGGAGAGACCATAACAAGCCCGGCCGTTTGGGTCATTGCGTGCCATTAAACACCTCCTGTGGCCCCTGGGGACCCCACTGGAGACCCCCTTTTTACTTCACACTTGAATGTGTCTTAAATCTGCATTAAAAATCTGACGTTCCTGCCCACTAGGACACTGTTACTGAGTGAATCAAGGGCTAAATCGAGTAGGAGGGGAGATACCTCTGCTCTACCTCACCCCTCTTTTTATTGTCCGACTGTGGGAAGGCGAAGCCATTAAGCTTCAGAATCCTACACCGCTTTTAAAAATGAATAAAAAACAGAACAAGTGTGAAAGAATTCAGATTAACTCTGGTTCACAGAGACCTTTGATTCTTCAATACGACTGCATCACTTGCTCTCTATAGCACCTGGGAGAGACCAATTCTCTCTCAGATCCTGCTGGGTCTGGATACTGAGAATGATTCTTTAATTAACAAGCTAACTACGGAATGATGCTAATAAGCATAAGGTCTTGTTTAAGGCTTGTCCCTCCAGGACAAATTCCCTTAATATGTTTGTCCTTTACTTGGAAACAGCTAGTAGTCCTGGTCTCGTAAAACACACTATTATTTTGCTTGCCTCCTTCCTTGCCTCTCATTCATGAGCTTTATATGGGGCTTGTTGCAACATCTTTCATTGGTTGAAAGATAGAAGTAGAAGAATTCTGTGAATGAAAGATGTAAAACTTTGATATATAAGGCTATACTGCAAGATCTCATTATTCTTTTTTAAAATTAAAACCTACTTTTTTAAAAATTACATAAAATATGAGTTTATGTTTCCTTCAGCCTGACACATATTTGCTTCGCTCTTTGTGTGAAAAGGATCATTTGTCAGGGCCTAGACTGCCCACTGAAAAATGTTTAATCACAATGGTCTGTGATTCATTGCTTGCAGTTGTTTGCTTGACCTCATTTGAATTTTTTTTTTTTTGATCTCATACCACAGATATCCATGATATATAACATTTTTAATTACTTTTCCTAAAAAACTGACTGTGGGGAACCACTCATAACTCGATGGATTTGTTATTTGATATGGCTAGCAAAAACAAATAGTGTTGCTTAACTCAATTGCCTGTACTTAAGCAGTTTATGTGGTTCGTTTCATAAATGGCAGATGGGTCTTTGATTTCCTGAGGCTATTTTTCTGTAAGTAAAATGAGGGAAGAATAAACTGTCATTTGCGGTCAAACGAAACATAATAGCATTAATTTTATTCTATTGACAAATGCTAGATCATCATGAAATTAGCAGTTTGTAATAGCATGGAAATTTCTTTAAGTAAATAATTAGATTCATGTAGCTGAATCCTTCACTTCCCTAGGGGATCCAGTACTGTTTATCTGTTTCTAGTATTATAAATGTGTAAAAAAACAAAAAAAAACAAAAAAAAAACACAACAACAAAAAAAGATAGTAGAAACAATTACACTGCAAAATTAAAGTATAGCACAGAGAGAAAATTCTTAATATTGATTATTATTATTATTTGACATAAAAGCTCTTCACTTTGCCACTTAAATAGAAATGACTCCCTCCCTTCATTTTATGTATATTTGTAGAACTTCAGTAAAAAGGAAGTGACTGCTGATATTAGAAAGTAGAGGGTCAGGTCCTTTGGCACCAGGACAAATATATTTTAAGCATCCATCTGTCAGCATCAAGATTTTTGAAAGGCAGAACGCAAGTAGTTGCCTGCTCTCTGTGTTTTTTCTTTCCCATTTGTATTGGCTATGTGTCTCATAGCTCAAGTGAAATACAATTATCCCTGCAGTCTCAAACGTCTCAAAATTATGGTGCTCTTGGACCTGCACAATATCAACGTGCCAATCTTGCCAAATGGACCTAATGGCAAAGAGCATTCTCTTCTGGCTCAATTACTTCCAGTACAAATGTTTTTAAACCACTGTTAGTTAGACTCAATCTCAGTCTTGAAGGGTAAAGCACTGGATGTATTTCAAAATACTCTGAAACAAGTAAATCCATGTAAAGGTTTATTGGAAAATATAATTCTTTTTGGTTAACAATTCTCTGGATTTGTGAGAATGATAAAATCATAATAGTAGAGCTATTCTTGCATGATTCATATTTGCACAGTGCAACATGTTGGGATTCACACCAGATAGATAGATAGATAGATAGATAGATAGATAGATAGATAGATAGATAGATAGATAGATAGATAGATTGTAAATTTTAATGTGCCATTTCATATTCACAAATTCTCTTGTTCTCTCCATTTTACCGCTAAAAAGAATTCATATAAAAAGTAATTTCAGGCCAACCAAATCATTTTACTTGGCTATGAAAATTACTGCACCTGGTGAGGTTTTATGAGTAGGTTTGTGTATATTTATGGCTTAATAACATGTAACAACAACATGTAACAAAATGTCATTTTTGGCATTAAACATCCCCCCATCTATCTATTTGTCTCACTATTTGTTTAACCATATACAGAGCATCTTTG
Organism: Labeobarbus marequensis; assembly: GCA_034780575.1. Taxonomy (NCBI): domain Eukaryota; kingdom Metazoa; phylum Chordata; class Actinopteri; order Cypriniformes; family Cyprinidae; genus Labeobarbus; species Labeobarbus marequensis. The sequence continues at coordinate 22,934,957 of JAUZSZ010000115.1, read as the reverse complement.
TGTAGCACAGGAGGCATTGTACAAACTGGGTCCAAAAAAGGAATATAATGAATAGAACAGAACAAACTGATCTGAATCTGTCCATGGTCCTGGTACGCATCCCGTACACATGGCAGATTCCCTCCTGTCTGTCCAGTTCTGGATGGTGGCCCTGAACTAAGGCATGAGCTCACTTGGCTTTGGGAAGAGATGCAGTGCGTTCATTGTTCTGGTCCAGAAGCAATAAAACTCCCTCATGCTGTCCCGTTTGCAAAAGCCCACTGCTGTCGCTTTACGGCTAACATGATTTCACCCCTGACTGCTGTGATCAGTAGGTCTCCTGGACCCATCTGGCTTTGATCTTTAACTCTCTGTCAATCAAAATTAGTTATCCTTCAATACTGACTCCTCCTCTCTCCACGCAGAGTCCTGTCTAAGAACAAGCACGGCTTTGTCTATGCTCTATGTCTTCATGAAAACAGCCACATGCTGAGTTTGAGTTGCTTCACACGAGTGCCACATGTCACCTTTGAGCCCACTGTCCCTTTGCTACTGTGATGAGCTACATTTCTATTATATGATTAAGTTGTGATCTGAAGACAAGCAGTTATCTAGTCTGTTTATGAGGTGTAAAATGGATTTTGGAGACATGAAAATAAAGCCCACTTATTTTACTGATTTTTTTCAAGACCTCCATTACAGAACTGACAACCAAAAGTCAGGTCACTCAACAACCAGATTCGTAAATCCCCTGTCAGATATTTCTGGCAATATAAGTACATTTATGAAAGCAAAATCTGTCAGCAATGGTAAAATGAAGTCTCCTTTGACTCAAATCAACCAAAAAAATATTTTTTTTCAGCCCGGTCGATCTAACATCCAAGTGCATGTCGATGTTTAATTGCCTCTTTTACGTGTAAAACCGGACTTTAAACCTTTTACCTTACTTTAAGGCTCTTTTAACTTCTTGTAACTAAGTAGTGACACCTCTATGAGGTAATTCACTCTATATAACTTTAAAGCAAGACTACAGTCACCATGCATATTCAGTGTTAGGATTTATGTCATTCATGCATGCTGCCTGCTGCAGCCTCTCAACAATTGCCATGCTGAAACATATGAAAGGGTTTCAAAGCTTCATACTTTAGTTATTCTTACATGCACACTTTTGAAAAACGTTAAGTTCTGAAGTTAAACATTCAGTGGAATGTCTGTCCTTCAGAAATTCAGAGTATACAAATGTTTGAAAGGAACATATTGTAGACATTTATCTTCAGATCATTGCAATAAAGATGTTACTTAAGTTGTTTCTTGCTTACCTTAATCTGCATCCAAACAAAACATTGAATTGGAAGTTTTAGAATGACTTGATTTCTTGGAGTGACTGTTTCCAAAACTGCTTTGCAAACTGCCAAACATATGTCATCACTCTGCTGTTTTACTCTCCTATTTGTCTTTGTCCACATCAGTTTTTTTGTCCCTTTTATCATCTTTTCTTAATGGTGAGTGTATGAAGTCAGAGTATGTAAGACAGAAGAGAGTGAGTTACAAACAGATTGCTAAAATCTTTCAGTCATTATGACATGTGAAACAGCCTTTCAAGAGAAAGCTCATCCATTGAACAGTATTTCTTGAGATGAATACTGAGACAGCTAAGTGCAACTAGAGGTTTACTTTACTAGCCATTTAGAGCATGAAAAGTATGCCATAAATCATAGCTGACATGTACATGTTTTAAAAGCTCTAAGGAAAAAATGCTTTAATACTGAATTTGAAAAAAACAAAAACAAAAACAAAAAACCCTGTATTTATAGTTAGTCTTAAACATTATTACACTGCATTTTATATTATTAATTCACTGATTTATTTTGGAGGGCTGGGTAGGGAATCTCTTTACTGTGCTTGTTGAAAGAAATATCACAATTTTTATGTCAAGATGATGTATTGGGTGTTGTGAAGCCATTATTTATACTTAATGCCTTCTCTATGCATTTCTCTTGTTTATCTAGAAGAATTCAATTTAGCATAATGAACAAAGTTTCACATGACATCACGCATGCTTGCAGTAATGTTCATACAAAATAATCATGGTCAAAAGCACCAAAGAATGCCCTTTTCTACCTCACTGCTACGTACTGTATATGCCAACATACCAATCCCAAATCCGGCCTTTGCAATACTCAATTTCGAAACAATCTCAAACATTCAGACACAATATGCCACAACAGACATCTGCTTGTCCTCGCCGCACGGAGCATCCAAACTTACTAAGAAGCCTGACTTCAAGTGTCTAGACACATTCAGCACATTCAGTTTCTTTACCTGTGCTCATTTCTGTGGGGCCTTTTGAAGAACTTGCCAATAAAAATATATAGACTAGCAGGGTTACCAAGCCAGGGGAGAGAGGGTAATGCTACCTTGGGGTATTCAGATTCACTGAGTTTGTAAAATAAAGTCTGTAGCAGAAAGAGTGAGCCAGAGCAGCAGATAAATCTAATTAATACTATCTTGGGGATAAATGCAAGACTCTGGATCATTTTACCAGCCCTGCTGTTTATTATTTATGTCTGCATAAAAACCAATGCCAGTTCATTTTATTTTTATTGTATATATGATTCTGAGTCCCAGGATCAGTGAAACCACATTTTTAATGCTTTAAACACTATGCGGTTGATGGATCTAACAGAGAGAGAACATGATGTGGCTGTTAAAAGCCTCCTCGAATGTAGGGGTCTTAATGTTACATGAATGATATCACTCAGACCCTTTAATGTTCTGGTGGCCTCTGCACAGAGAAAATAACTGGGAAAATGCAGTTTGTTTGCAATAAGAAAGTAAACGAAGGCTCTTGGAATAGGATGCTGGCAGCCATTATTCTGAGGAACTGAAGGCAGAGGTGAGCCAGAGGCCACAATTCACTCACACAGTTGCACACTGATCAAACACTCAATGATAATCCCAGCCATTTCTACAGAATGCCATTGAACATGAAATATGGGGTTATTTGGTTAAATCATAAAATGTAATAGTGAAAATTGGATGCAAATTACACCTAATATTCCCACATGGGAAGGGAATTTAGTGATGATTTTTGGAACAAATACAATACAATACAATAATAAAATAGTAGTTTAATTTGATGCAAATTCACTTGCCCAAAACTACTTTAGACAAAATAATTGATAACTAATGTGTTTTAATATCAGATCATTAATTATGATTAGTGTTGTTTACAGATCAATCAGAAAATAACAATGCAACTGTTTGGAATATGAACAGAGTGTAAATGTTGGATGAAAACTTCCATTAACATTTTACTTGGAACTATTGCCACAGTTTTCCTCTTGAACGCTGACAAAAGAGGCAAATATTATTCTAAAATATTCTCTTATTGAAAAAATACTCATCAGCAGTTCCCGGCATTAAGGATTTTCCTTGTCAGTGTAAGTTACAAAAATAAAAAATGAAGGTTTATGTCAACGGAAATTACAAACTTATTTGTCTTTGAAAGAATCTTGAGGAATCTGTGAAACTAAATAATATTGTTGGTGGTAAAAATATTATTCCATGAAAACCATCCATGAAAGACAGTGTGAAGCCAAAGAGCTGTATTTAAAAACCATTAAAGTTGGGTTACAAATACAAAAGGTTTATTCTCCTCATTATTTTCTGTATATTTTATAATCCTTGTCAAGTCATTGTTAAATCACAACAGTTAAGAATTTCTTTTGATTGTAATTTCTTCCTGGCAACCACCCACAGGGGTTTAAGACTTTGCCGTGAAGGTGAAGGTCATGGGCCTCTGGGACTTGTTCAGGAAATGACAGCACGCCGTTTAGACTTTAATGAATATAACTCTGTCTTTGTAAATACAACACCAAGTCTGTAGGTTTAGAAGGTTTTCCTTCCTGGAAACCAATTTTAGAAACTGCTCTGCAGTGAGCTATTTTTACATGGCAGAAAGTGGCTCATGAAAAGATGAGGCTCCCTTCGAAATATGAAGAGAATTTGATGAGAAGTCCTTTCCGTTCTCATTGTTGGGAAATGTAAGCCTCACAGACACTGAGAGATGACTTAAATGCTATCTAGAAAAAAAAAATATCTAGCCATCATAATGATTCATTGCAAACATCGACAGCTACATAAAGTGTCAATTGTGAGATGAAAAGGGAAGGCAAGTGCCTGTGGCTCAAGAAAGTGAATAGATATACTCCATCGTTTGTTTTGCTGAACAGCCTCTTGTGCCAAGTGGATTACTTTAGCACACTTCAGAATGACTCTTTCATTAAGAAATGATTGTGGGAACCATCTCAAAGTGGTCTCGAAGGAATAATGCACAGACGGAGCGATTCATATTTCATAGGCCGCTTTGGACTTTACTGACAGAGGTGAAGCGTAATTAAAGTGAAGCATTGCAGTGTTGTAACCCAATTAAAAACCAAATAACAACAAAGAGACCTGTGGAATATTTTTCCAACACACAAGCCAGGCAATTTGGGCAAATCAGGTCGTTGTGAGAGCAATTGAGCTTAATATTCGCTCAGTCTTTCCCTCTTCTTTAACACAAGAGGCCACTTTTCTCCACAAACAAAAAAGAGAAAATCCCTCGACCACCTGCATGAACTATAGCACTGTTGCGGTACAAGATGAATTTGTAGAGGAAAAAGAGTGAAAAATCATGCAAAAAAGTATTTATTGAGACTAATTCTGTGGTGGAAGAAAAATATTTGATTAGCTTTGCAGCAAGCAGTCAGTAGTGTTGGTCTAGTCCACGATGATACGAAGAGAAACAGCAGGCCTTTGTCTGCAGACAGAATGGCGCTCTCTATGGGGTCACTGCAGGATTCCAAACATCACAGATGGGGCAAAACTATACACTGAAATTCCTCTCCCTCTATGAATGTTTTATTAGCCATGTGAACAGGTCAGAAAGTCACCCCCCGCCATACAATCATCAGCCGTGGCGTAGGGGCACGTCCGATCCCAGCTTACTGGCTGCTGCCTGGATC
>JAUZSZ010000115.1:22792226-22802564 GCA_034780575.1 Labeobarbus marequensis | reverse complement strand
TCTCTCTAACCCACTGTGTCTGCGTTTCCTCGCAGCAAGGGTCACTGCAGGACAAGACTGCCCTCACTGAACAATGGTTCTCATTCACTAAGTGTGCGTACACACTTATTTGTTCATAAAACCTGTGTGAAAACATTACTTTGTTCGTACTTATATCTACCAGAAATTTTCATGTTAAAAACACTTCTGTGTCACGTACTATAAGCAAGATTGCTTAGTGAATGAGGCCACTGTTATTTAAAGTTGAGGGCAGTAAGACGTTTTGAAAAATACAGTAAATATTTTGAAATATTGTTTCCATTTAAAATAATTTTTCTATTTTAATATATTTTTAAAAATTATTTATTTCTGTAATGGCAAAGTTGATTTTTCAGCAGCCATTACTCTAGTCTTCAGTGTCACACGATCCTTCAGAAATCATTTTAATATACTGATTTGGTACATTTCTAATCATTGTCAATGTTGAAAACAGTTGTGCTGCTTAATAATTTTGTGGAAACATGAAGTTCAAGAGAACAACATTTATTTGAAATGTAATTTTGGTAACATTGTAAATCTATTTACTGTCAATTTTGATAATTTTAATAGATCCTTGTTAAGTAAAAGTATTCTTTTTTTTTTTTTTCAAATCATTAGTAGCGACCCTAAACATTTAAACAGTAGTGTTCATTCATACTGTGTTTACTTGGGAAGGACATCTTGACATATTTTTGCCCTTCTGCAGCTGTGAGGAGGAAGTGACAGAAGAGCACTTCCTAGCCGTTCAAGACCTTCTAGGCCTCATCGCGTCATTCACGATTTTTGGCAAGGCTGAGCTGAAGGTCGCCATATGTGTGAACAACCCCCAACCACCAGGTTTCAGATTCGACCCCACCCTGACTAACGGTAAGCCGCCATGACAGACAGTGAGTGCCACTCTACATCTCTGCTCCACCACCTCATGGTAACGCAACAGAAAAGGCAATTATGTCCAGGATGATGAAGTGTAGCTCTCCTCACTAACCCGGTTAAGCCACCCTGCATCCATTCTCCTCATCCATACAGCAATTCTCCATTCATCACATCCAGAGCACCTCACTCCTGAGAGAGAGAAAAACAGCCCCTTTTTTAACCTTTATTTCATTTGGCTTTGATGTGATTTTAATTATGGGTGAAATTCAATCTTATTACCCTCTGCAGCTATATTTATTTGCCATAAACATCAGCTCACCTTTTTCCAAAGAGCCAATCAGTCTTTTTCATATGTTGATGCATTTTAATGTTGATATAGTTCTAAATGTGGTTTAACTTCTTTAATGCATGCCATTTCACACACTTTCGGTAAGCATAAGTGTGATACATAAGTGTGTTACTCATTTGCATGAGCTGAGCTCATTGATGTATATAATGGCATTACTAATGCTGTTGTCTCACCATATACTTTTAGGAATGGCATTACAAATTGTTATAAATATAAACTACAAATTGTATATTTACTGTATAGTATACATAAAGTCAATGAATATAAGGTTATACTACTTAAACATGCTGCAAAGTTCTTTTGGGCCAGTCATTTTAATTACATCTCAAATCAGAATTTATCAAGATCATTTTTGGAGCTGCTTTTTATTTTATTTTATTTTATTTTATTTCATTCACTTTCTTCACTGTACATTCAGGTTTTTTGTCTAGAACATCTGTAAATAAATGCTTAACTAGTTGCTTTTTTTTCCCCTCACTTTCTACATGCCTGACGTCCTTTTATATCTTCAGGTTCACCAGTGAAGAACCTTACAGCCTTCAAAATTATCCAGTCCTCCTTCTTGCGGTCAGGTAACACGGTGGTCTGCGGCCAAATCCTGCGCACCATCCAGATGATCTGGTCTTGGGAAAAGGCTAACTTCTTCCTGCTGGAGTGGTCTCTGCAGTCTCTGGCTCAGCTGGCTGAGTGTGTGTGGCAGAAATCGCCACCTGTTCACCTCATTTTCTTTGAACTGCTTGAGACCATCATCCTCCAGCTCTCCTACATCCCACACGAGACTATCAGAAAGGTGCAAGCTGTGTTGAAGCAGGGTTGTTCGGAGGCCTTCAACGTCGCAGCTCTGGACTGCTTCTACAGGCTCATCATGCACAGCGGATTGCTGTCTGAAGTCCTTAGTGATGGAGGACTGATGGAACAACTGTTGTATGAGCTTAAACGAAGGGCAAAGATAATCAGAAAGGCAGGTGTTGCTGGTAAGTCTTTTGGTTTTCTCTGTAAACAAGACAATTTGAAATGCAGATGCCTGATCCTGATCTGAGATCTTATTTATTGACAGTGAATGAAGATGAGGAGAAGGCTGATAGCTATGAGAGGAAATTAACTACCAACATTTTAAATGTGGTTGCAGCCCTGGCCTTTCAGTCAGTCAGAAACACTGGTTAGTCGAAGTAATTTTCTTTATGACAAGTATTTTACACTGTAAAAAAATAAGTTATAAATAAAGAAAAGTGTATTGGGGTATTTTTACAATTTTAATTTAATGTGTTACTTGCTATTTCTTTGTGAAATGTACTGTGACACATTTTTGTGTGTGCAGGACATAATTAAAATAAACTAAAATAAAGTTAAAAACTATTAAATTAAAATAGGTAAATTTTTAGAATAAATAAATAACTTTATAATAAATTTAAAAAATATATGCCAGATATGTACAATTTGAGGTAAGGAGTTTGAAATCACAGTCATTATACACTATCTGATCATTCTCTTTGATTTAATAGTGTTCATCAGGGACTTAGGGATGATTCCCTATGTGAAGATCTTTCTGGATGTTGAGCAGTTCCGCAGTCCTGCTCTGTGCATCCTGGAGCAGCTGTCAGAGGTCAATCCCGAGGAATACATGAGCACCGCCATCGGAGCCCTCTGCTCCTCCACTGAGAGCGAGATCAGACTCAAACAGGATCTCTTACAGGTATTTATTCCATTGCTGCTTTTTAATTTTGGCTAACCCACATGCTTAGTCACATATGCCTGCTGAAAGGGCGGTTTTTCCATATGTATTTATGACTTCCTGGTTTTTCCAGATTTCTTACGCATGTAAACATATTGAAATACAAGTCACAGTTTATTCCAAAGCATGATTGGATTATAACTGAGAAGATTCCTACTAAAACTAAACTGCGCTCAGGTATCATGTACCTGTCTGTAAATTCAGCTTCCATTCCTAATTCTAACAAATTATAACATGGTTAAAGCATAATGAGCCGGTGAATTTATTATATCAGCTTTTGGGAGCCTGATTCCATTATAACCAAATTCAGATTGATTTGCTAATAAACTGTTAGCTGTTAACTCAAGCTTCATTTGATTAAGCTTGCAGCCTTGTGGTGCGACACACACAAAATTATGAGGAATATCAGATCAGAGAATGTGAGAGAAATCCAATTATGCATAACCATGTTATTCAGTTACTGTACATGTCCATTTTTTAGATTCAAGCGCAGGAATACTAACCTGCAGACCATTAAAGTGTAACTGGGTTAAGGCTGCTGACAATTGGATTCACCCCGACCACTCTGTGAAATGTGTCAAAGCCATTCTGACTACTTCTATTGGTCCTAATTAGGTTTGGGCTTCTTTTTTATGACACATTAGCTCTTTGATGTATTAGCATGGTAGATTGAATAAGGGTTAATCCATTTTGTGCTAGGCTCTTTGATACAGGAGACCCCTCCCGTTTCCCTTTTCGTAGTGATGCATTATATCCGAACAGATATTCTGAACACATTCTGGGTATAGGCATAGTAAAACCTAGTAACTAATTCCAGTAATATTGTTGATTGAAAAGCATTAACATGTGAAATACACTGCTGTTGAGAAGTTTGAGGTCAATAAGACATATGAATAAGACATCATTAAATGAATACTTTTATTCCACAAGTATTAAATTGATCAAAGTAACACTAAAAACATTTATAATGTTGCAAACGAATGCTGTTCTTCTGAACTTTACATTCATCAAAGTATCCTAAAATAGTATCATGGTTTCAACAAGAGTATTAAGCAGCACAACTGATTTCAAAATGTTACCTAAGCAGTAAATCAGCATATTGGAATGATTTCTGAAGGATCATGGGACACTGAAAACTGTAGTAATGGCTGCTGAAAATTAAGCTTTGCCTTCACAGAAATAACTTACATTTCATTTTCCATTTAAAATAGAAAACAGTTCTTTTAAATTGTAATAATATTTCACAATTACCATATTTTTGATCAAATAAATACAGCATTCGTGATCATGAGAGACTTTAAAAAAAAAAAACCTTACCAACCCCAGTAGTGTACTTGTAATAATCCCTTGTACCTTGCCTTTGGACAGTCTATCATGAAAGTTCTGGAAAACCCAAACAGCTGGAATGCCTTCCGCACTTCTGGAGGCTTTACTGGCCTGCTCTCCATAGTCGTGGACATGGAAGGATCTCTGCTGGAGGCACCAATGGGACCGTGGGCCTCATTGAGCCGCCAGAGCCTTGTTGAGCTGCTGCTCCTCACCCTACACACCCTCGCCCTTGCTGTGCACGTGCACCCCGTCAACGCCCACTTTTTCCACACGACCGGAGTCTGCGAGAAGCTGGGTGATGCCATGCTGCAGCTGGGCTGTTTCCAGAGAGGTGTCCCTATGGAAACAGACAAAGAAAACTCAGACTGCAGGACTTTCCAGCAGTTTGTGGAGGCGGCAGAGGGGCCAGAACCTCAGTTGCCACCACCTTTAGGAGACTGTGTTAAACTGCTGGGATTCCTGGAGCAATTTGCGACCGGTGTGAGCTTGGCTGCAGAACCATGCACAGGATTGCAGGATAATAATGAGGCTGGTGAGAGTCAGAGGACAGGGGAGCCATCCAATGAGGATGAGGCGTTAAATCACATTAGGGCCGCAAATGTCTCATTTGTGTCATCAGATTCTGGAAGGTAGGTACTCTAAATCAAATGTATATATTTATAGATGTTAAATTGCTGTCTGTTTTTGTTTTGTCGTGTTTTTAGTTTTGTCTGGACAATTACATACAAGTAATTCCAAAAAAGATAAACTGCACAGCTGTTATTTATTTGATATAGATGTCTAGACCTGAAAAGTCATTAAATCAATACTGGGACAGTTTCTGCTTTGCTTTTTCTGTCTATGATTGTTAAACATGTCATTGCTTATTCAGGGCTTACTATGACCTCACTATTCTCCATCCTGGAGCTGTTAAGCTGATCATGATTCTTCTGCCTAGTATTTACTGTTCCAGTGACCCTTGTGTAAGTAAAAGCACAATCATGTTCATATCTTCTACATAATTTGTATTTGGTGTAATGATTAAGAGGCAATAATGGCCTTGGATTAAATGAACAAATAAACAGCATAGACATGTCCACTTCAAAATGCAGTTTTTTTAATGTCAGTCCAGCAAAATGTGCACTAATGTACAAAAGTTTGGCCTCAGTAAGATTTTAAAACGTTTCTATTATTACAATGACATATTACAATTTAAAAGAACCGTTTTCTATTTTAATTTTTCCTTTTTATACATTATTCTAATCTTGATCCTTCAGAAATCATTCTGATATGCTAATTTGGTGCTTAAGAAACATTTCTTATTATTATCAGTGTTATAAACAGTTTTCAGAATTCTTTAATAAATAGGAAGTTCAAAAAAACAGCATTTTATTAATAGAAATCCTTGTACAATTATTGTCTTTACTGTTACTTTTGATCACTTTAATGCATCCTTGCTGATTAAAGGTATTATTATTATTTTTTTTTTTAAATGTACTGACCCAAAACTTAAAATATATGTTTGTTTTTGAGCATATATTACAATAATTGCACACACTCTTTCCTTTAGTTGTCTGAAGAGCTACAGCTGGCTGTGGCTCATCATGTGCAGACTCTGGTGAAGTCAGAAAGAAACAGGCAGATCATGTGTGAGTTTGGTCTGCTGTCCACATTGCTGACGCACTGCAAACATATCCTCGTCGACAATTCCCATTCGCTACATCTGCCCATAGTACGGATCCTTGAGAAACTCGCATCTCAGTCCATGGATCACAAGTGCCTCCGGTCAGCATAAGCAGATGCTCACGCATTCCTCATGACAAATGTTGAATACGTCATATGATGAATGTAGGTTTACATATTTTGTATGCCATTACAATAGTGTGCTTTATCTTAGGCGCTTCCTGTGTCTTGGGGATCCTCTGATGTGCAGTGGAGAAAATCGGCTTTCTGTCTCTTGTGAAGAGGCCAACAACACAAGTACAGTTCCTCCGAGTCCTCCCAGACTTCCTTTTTGGATTACTTCCTGTTTCATGAAAAACATTTGATCATATCGTTACATCTTTTGATTGAAGAGACTGTTTAGAGTTTCATAATTTTCTGTTATCTATTGCAGACCAGACAAAAGACTCTGAAGAGGATAAAAGGAAATCCTTGAAAAAGGCAATGAAAAGAAGTTTCAGTCTACTGAAAACATCTTCAGACAGTGGGACGGTAGTTCCTCTTCATAGAATCATAAGTCTTGTCTCCATCACATCACCACGGAGCTTTCAGCCACACAAAGTCTCCATTTCCCCTTCCTTTGTGGAGTTTGACATGACAGACAGTGGCTATGGGTATGTGTTTGCAGATATCCTCAGAAATTAATCAGTTTACAGCAATACAGATTTGTGTCCTTTAAAGCAGTGGTTGTCAACCAGGGTCAAAGGGCCACTGGGGCCTGTAAATTTGACAGTACAGTGAAAACACAGGATTCCTTTCAGATCATTTAAATGAATAACAATTGATATTCTTATCATTTTTATGATATTTAATATACCAATACATTAATTATATATAATTTAAGTAAGAAAGTTAAATGAAATCTCATTTTCCCCCTCAATAACTATTGGTTTTACTTAACAAACACTTCTTGAACCTTCTGGAATCACAAAATTATTTGGTTAATTCATATTGTATATTAACACTCTAAGTTTCTGTTAATAGAAATTTTCTTTGAATATTATGTCGGGCAATGGGGTCCTTTGAATCAAAAAGTTGAGAACCAATGTTTTAGGGACTTTTATATAAAAATACAATTATTGAACATAGTGGTGAATTAAACAGAAAAAAAGAAAAGTTGAATGGCATAGGTTTTGGACCAGTGGTTAAATTTACCATATCATTGCCAAATGAAAGATGAGACTGTAAGTAGAGTTACTTATATATTAATTAAGCCTTAGTTATTGTGCTGAATGACATATAACCATTTTGTCTCCACAGATGTCTGTTTCTGCCATCCCTTGCCACAGTAAAAGGTGTCAGTGCAGATTTTATCTCTACAGGAGGCTTGGGCACTGGTAAGAAAATCTGTAGAATTATATTGTTGCATAAAATAATCTGAGATTCAAATAGAAACCCCATCTAAAACTAAAACAAATTCTTTTGGTATGAAAATCTAATATACTAATAAACTAATAAAAGCTTGGTTCCAAATTGATTTATCTGCATTGGAAAGGCCCCTTTTACTTATTTATGCATTTATAATATACAGATCCTGTTCTTATATATCCTCTTGTTTATCTCTGCAGACTGCAGAGGCTTCCCTCCTTCAGCCGGCCTGTCTTTCTCCTGCTGGTTTATGATCTGTAGGTTCAGCTCAGCCTGTGAATCCCATCCTGTGCGTCTGCTCACAGTAGTGCGCCACATGTCTCGTGCTGAGCAGCAGTTCAGCTGCCTGTCTGTCAGTATCTCTGCCACCGACGGCTGCTTGGTGATCTCCACTGAGGAGGAACCTTATCAGTTCTTCGGTGAAAATTTTCTCTTCAGATTACTTTTTATTCACACTTTTGTACTAGTTTAAGCATGTGTTATTTACAGTAGTTTATTTTATTCTACAGACATGATGGAGCCAGACGAGCAGACTCCCAGTGCGCTACCATCCTCAGTGCGGTTCAAATGTTCCAAACTGCTGATACCAGGCCAATGGCACCATCTTTGTCTGGTTATGGCCAAAGGAATCAAGAAGAGCTGTTTAGCCACCGTTTATCTTAATGCAACAGCAATTGGAACAGCAAAGGTTTGTGCAGGAAATTATATTAAGCATAGTTTTGCATGACATGCTATAAAATACCGTAAACAGTTTGGGGTCAGAAAGTTTTTTTCAATGTTTAGAAAAGAAGTCCCTTATGCTCAACAAGGCTGCATTCATTTGATCAAAAATATAGTAAGAGTAATATTGTAAAATTTAGATTTTAAGATATTTTTTATATATATTATTAATATATTTTATATATTAATGCCAAGGTTCAATTCCCAGCCAGTGAAGAACCTGAAAAATGTGTACCTTGAATGCAGTTTAAGTTGCTTTTGATAAAAGCTTCTGCAGAAATGAGTAAATGTTAGTCAGCAATAATTGACAAAATCTGTCTCTGTTGCACTTTTTGCAGATCAAATACATTCAGCCATTTCCCGGTCAGTCCGTATCAATGGATCCCTCTGCAGTCATTGACGTGTGTGGGATTATTGGCACTCCATCTCTATGGAAACAGCATGCGGCTCTGGTCTGGCGGGTCGGTCCTACGTACTTGTTCGAAGAAGTTTTGAGTTCTGATCAGGTGGAGACTATTTATGGGCAAGGCACCAAATATATTGGCAACTACCTTGCTCTCAGTGCCCAAGGTGAGAATGTTTGCTTTTCTCTGTCTAAAAACAGTTCTGAATTTTATGGAAATCTGTATTCACACAAATACATGTGTTAATTAGGAGGCCAGACAGATGTTGCAGTGTCCCAAATCAGGATGGTCTCCCCAGAGAGGATTTCCTTTGCCATAAACATGACAGTGTCTACCATCACTACAGTAGTAGATATTAGAGACCAGTTCAACGAGGTGGACTGTCGCCTTATAGCCAAAGAGGTGCTTTCATTGTCCTTTTTTATTCATGGATTGAATTATTTTGATTGTTAAATCATGAGTTACTCTTCTATTATTTTTTATCACAGATGGGGATTACATCACGTGATAATTGTACTCCTGTCTTCCTGGCTCATAACATCAGTCAGCACCTTAGTGGAACTGCTCGGACAATTGGGGCAGCCCTGGTTGGTTGTTTTGGTAAAAAGTCTACTAGCTACTTCTCTAAAGTGCTTACATTGTGACAATACTGCAGCATTTTTGTTTTCGGCATGCACTTAATTTGAGGCTAATTTTACACCTTGATTTCCAGGTGTAAGGACATTCAAGTCATACAGTGCTGCAAGTAGCTTCCAGTTCATTGGTGGACCTGCTGCCATTCTGAGTTTGGTGGCAATGGCCTCAGATGACAGCTCCTTGTATGCTGCTGTCAAAGTTCTGCTCTCTGTTTTAGAGACAAATCCTGTGATGGAGCAGGAGATGAAACGAACCAATGGCTATAAGGTAGTGCTGTCGAATAAAGTAAGTTAAGACTTGAAGTATAATAAATCCAAGCTGCAGATTTGATTTGTGTTGTGTTTTCAGCTCTTGTCCTTCCTGCTAAAGATGAAGTCTCAGCTGATCAGCAGCAGGATTTTCCAGCTCATTATGGCCATAGTGGGCACAATGGAGCTGGGCTTTGTCGTTGTTCGCATTCCAAACATCACTGCCTTCCAGGACATCCTCTGTGACTTTGAGGTAAGGTTTAGATTGGTATGGTACATTTCTTCATAGCTACAATATTTTTCTGCTCTGGTGAGTGAAATAGCATTCTGAATGGCTTTAACTGAATATTAATCGAATATTAACAGTTTGTAGACTAACCCGGGAGGCTATCTTGGCTGCCACTACATAGCAAATCTGGTCATGGCTAAGTCTATATTTAGTGACAACATTCTTCAAACGCTTGGAGTGGTGTTGTTGTGAAGGTTGAAAGCCACTGCAGATCTAATAAGATGGCACATAGAAATTGACTTTTAAGAGCTAAAGGATGACTGCACGGACAGGTTTATTGTATGTTCTGTTTCTAGTTTTCCTTTCAGTTATTGAATATGTTATCTAGCCTGTATAAAAATAGTGCTAACAGTACTTTCTGCATGCAAAATAAGGAAGCAAGTGTATGTGCTTGATTAATGATGCGCAATTAAATGAACAGTTTCTTAATATAGCAACGTTTTTAGCAAAGTACACTTATTTAAATTGGGGTCTGTAAGATTTTGTTTTTGAAGTCAAAAACTTCTTTTCAAAAGAACAGCATTCATTTGAAATATAAATCTTTTGTAACATTATAAATGTCTTTATTGTCACTTTTGTTTTTGGTCAATTACATATGTCCTTGCTAAATGCAATTAAATTCTTTAAAAAAAATACATACAATTTTGACTGTTAGTGTACATACTGTACAT
>JAUZSZ010000115.1:22758984-22772441 GCA_034780575.1 Labeobarbus marequensis | reverse complement strand
CAGGTCAAGGCTGATTCTGTTTTATAGCTCCGTTTGAAACCAAAACCCCACCAGGTGGACCATATATTTAAACAGGGTCTTAATCAATTAGCGTGTTGCTATTGTTGCTCTGTCATTGATTAATTCTGGTAATAAACAGTGGGGCCCTTTCTCTGTGCCGGAGAGGGGGCGCTTGCATGGAGAGGAGGCTCTGATTTGATTTGTATTAATTGTGGAGCGGCTGGCAGTACGACTGGACCCCATGTGTTTCAGGGACGCGGATCCCCGGAGCCCAGAGTCGTGGTGACTCAGGGCTGAGGCCAGGTGCAGCTACTTGGTGTGAAATGAAGGGATACAATACAATTAGCCGTGCATAATCGAGAGGATTCGTGCAAACTCCGCCTGCGGAAGATTGGCCCCATTTCACAAACACCCCATCCATTCAGCATCTTGCCTTTTTCTCCCTTTAATTTTTGTCTCTCCACCGTGTTGTTTAGATAATGAAGTGGTAACAGTGATCAATCAAGACCGGGGCAGCGCTTCTTTGACACGTTAGCCCCAGGGCACAATTCAGAAGGCAGGCTGCCATGACACTTCGTACAACTGTTGAAAACTTGGCTTGACATTGTGTTGACTCATTCATTGGCAGCATGTAAAACAAATTACAGCTTTATTTTAAACAATTCAATGCACAGTACGGATTCCTGTATGAGCTACTTGATACCCATGCTGTCTGCTGTAATGTGTCCATACCTCAGGTCAAAGCCAAACACTGCGTGGTGGTCGTCAGCGGTCACGTGCTGACCGAAGGAGTGCTGTTGTTTGGCAAAGCTGACCTCTACATATGCGAGGGCTTCACGTTGACCTCCACAGGAGATGTATGCTGTAGAATCCATCATCAGACCAAGTAAAGCTACTGTTTTCTCTCTTCATAACTCTCTACTTATACTCTACTGTTCAAACGTTTGGGTTTGGTGAGGTTTTTTAAAATGTTTTTGAAAGAGGTCACTTATGCTCACCAAGGTTGCATTTATTTGATCATAAATACAGTAAAAATGGTAAAGTTTTGAAATATTATTATAAATAAAAAACTGATTTTTATTTATAATTTATTTATTTAGGTAATTTATTTCTGTGATTGGAAAGCTGAATTTTCAGCAGCCATTACTAAAGTGTACAGTGACACATGATCCTTCAGAAATTATTCCAGTATGCTGATTTGGTGCTCAAGAAATATTTATCAATAACTTTCTGCTTGATATTTTTGTGATATTTCACGTATTTTAGAACAGCATTTGTTTGAAATAGAAATACTTTACTGTAACATTATAAACATCTTTATTGTCACTTTTGATCAATTTAATGCATCCTTCCTCAAAAGTATTAATTCATTTTAAATGGTAAATTTAGAATCTTTTAAATGGTAGTTTGTTTTTAAGTTTGTATTTATTTAATGAGAAACTTTTAAACAGTAGTGTATATTTATTTTTATAAGACTTATACACATTTAAAATATTTATTTTTAAGTTGGAAATAAGGTTTTGTAGTTTTTAAATATTTAATTGTGTATATAATTATGTGATAATTAGTTATTTTATTATTAAAAGTCAGTAAAGAATATAAAGATAACATTAAGTTTACTGAGATGGAACAACTTTGTTTTATTTTTTATATATATAAATTTAACAGCATCTTAAATTTTCTGTACTTATTATAGTGTGAGAGACTCATATATTTGCGGCATGATGAATAAAGAGAAAAACTCAGTGAGTGCAAACTGCAAACGCTGGTCATATGATGAGATCAAAGAGGCCAATTTCATGCGCTTTCTGCTTGAGGTGAGATTCACAGAGCCCACAGTCATTTCATTTTTTTTAATTCATATATTTTATATTTAACTATTTATTTTATTCTGTTCTATTTGTTTATCATATTTGTTAGTTTAATTGTTATTTATATTTCTTGATGACACTAGGACAACGCTCTGGAGATATTCTTAAAGAACGGAACTTCAATTTTCCTGGTATTCTTCAACAATGACCACATCAATGCATATAAAAGGTAAAACAGGAAAGTGCTTGTGCTTCAGACAGGCAAAGAACTGTGTGTGAGGTGACAGACTAAATTGATTTATCTTGATTTTTTTTCTCTCTTTGTCCTTCGTTCTAGGCTGTGCTCTGTGGTCTCCTCATTAAAGGGAAGGGGAGAGACTGTACTTAATGTGAGGTGAGTGTCAAAAGCATCTGCCTGATAGTTGCCATTTCAGTTAGAGAGACTGTGATGCTTTTATATTCAAACAGACAGAGTTTTGTGGTTTCAAAGTTTCCAGAAAACACATTCTCTTATGTGTGCGGTTAACTATTGACAGGAAGACTCTCAATCCCCTAAACAATATCCCAGCACTACACTGAAACTTCAATTACTGCATCTTCAGCACTTCCTACCAATTAAAACGGCCTCAGTAACTTTTCAAAGTCATCAGCAGCCAATACAGCTCAAAATTTTATAGTTGTTAATTGTTTGCAAGGGTGCCATAAGCTTACTACCTATTTGTTATTTCAGATGTTGTTTTGGTTCAAATTAGCATTCCTTAACTCACCATTTCAATTTCTGCTCAATTTAGTTTTATCATGTTTAGTTCCCCTGACTTTTTGACATGATGAAGAGGGAATGGACTTAATATTGATTGTTTCCCATCGGCTTCAAAGCCAAAGTTGTTTTGCTACAGTAAGAAATACACAGTAACTTGATGCATATATTTTTTAATAATACTATACAGATTACAGATCCAGGAACACCTTGGTTGATAGAGAGATTAATGTATATACATATTTAAATATTTGTTGTTGATGAGCAAATTCATGTATTTGTACATTTGAATTCTATAGAAAACATTTAATTTGGGAGGCACAGTGAAACAGCTGAACTTTAAAACTTTAGCCTTAGTTGAAGTTAACCTTGTTGTAGTTTTGTTTGACATACATTTTCATTTTTTTCCCTATGAAAATGAGCTTGAGATCCAACAACATTTGGTGGACCTCCTGCAAAACCTGCAGCTTGGTTCCTAAAAGTACAGGAGGAGATTTAAATGTTGATTCATTATGTATTAAAGGTTATTCATAAAAGACAATGTGTTGGTATCTCCGACAGGTCTGGCTTGTCCTTTTTGAAATCTTGGAGGTGAGCTAGTAGTCTGCTGCCGCCAATTTTCTTGATTACCTCGAGCTACAGAGTTTGGCGAGATCAGCCCTGAAAAATTATTCTTTCTTTGCGACCTCTCAAGCAGCTTTTTCATTCTGCACCTCTCTAGACAAGGATGGCACAAATCTCCCTCTCTCACCAAAAACAGATTTCCCGTTGTCTTTACAGAGTCAGAGTCTTTGCCATCTCGCTGTGTGTAGGAAACAGGGTTGCGTTTGGTGTTCAGCTTCGTCAGGTTGGGCAACACATTTATGCATTCTGGTATCTGTGTGAACAAGTTATCAAAAAGTCCCAGTTCTGTCAGGTTTGTTAGGGTGGCCAAGGTGGGAGGGAGGGCATTTAGACAATTCATACCCAAGTTGAGAACCTGGAGGTTTCTCAGACTTCCTATGTCAGGCGATAAACCGGCAGAGTCCAGATTGTTGTTACAGAGGTTGAGGTAGAGCAGAGATTGCAGGAGTCCAATGCTTTCGGGCAGTTGTTCGATTTGGTTGCTGTGAAGGTCTAACCAATGCAGTCCAGTGAGCTGGCCAATGAATTCTGGGATTATTTTCAATTTGTTGCGGCTCAGGTCAAGTTCCTCTATGTTTCTTAACTTTAGAAGGCATTTGGGAAACGTGGCGATGCCTACGTTGCTCAGATCAAGTCGTAGTTTGCCATCTGGAGTTACTCTGAGAGCATTTTTAGCCATTTTCAATGTGATCTTCGTACCTTTGGCTCCGCCTGCTCTTTTTCCTTTAGCCATGGAGCTGTATTGACACAGATTAATTGTTAAGCGCTTCTGAAGCATCAATTTGATTAAGTCTTAACTCAAGTCATGTAATTATTATCTCAGGACCTCATAGCTTTAAACATGTATGACTTAATGACGGGACAGTTTAGTTGTTTGCATAGGGAAGGAGGCATCGTGTATTCCCGCAGGCAGTATCGGGGGGCGTGAAGGTGTCGGGCCGTTTGGGGAATGAGAATGGGTGTAATGTTTACAACCGACTCACTCACCCAACTCACCCTAAAGGGATCTTTTAGGATAATGTCGTTCTCTAATTAAGGCTAATACTAGATAACAGTGGATACGGCGAGCGCCCAACACATATTTTGGGAAAAGCTGTTTGTGTTCCGTCTGATTGATCCGGGGCGGCGCTAGCAGTCCGTGTGACTGTGTGGAGAGAGTCAAATCAGTACTTTGATAAATGACACTGGAAAGAGATTTAAACTCGCTCCTTTCATATCTTCCCATTAAAAAGGAGGAGTGGCTGCATTGTAAGCCCTTTGGCGACTCATTAATCACATTGGTAGATGGGCTAATACGGTTCATCCTGTTTCTATTAGACCTTTTGTTTTTGAATCCGTTGCATCCGAGAGGTGCAATTACAGAGAGCTGACCATCGGCGTGATCATCTTCATGTTGTTTGTGATTCGCTGATTCTGAACCCCTCCAAACGGAGAGAAAATTGGATGGTATTGCTATTTTCGTGACATATGAAATATAATAGATGCCACGACTACATGATTTAAGAGCAGAAATCGTTTGTTACCAAAATATACTTTCTAACTGATGAATATGCTTTTTAAATTGTGAGTCATAGTTGTTTAGAGTATTCACATTTTTACCAAAATTAAAATTAATACAATTTTTTTTTGCATGTTGTACCAATGATACAACAACACTTAAATATAACTAAAACAGATTAGAGTTAATAAAGTTAGACACTCTCTCATCATTTGTCAATTTTGCTGTTTTTAAAATATGATCCAAGTGGCTAGTTTGAAATTATTATTTTTTTGTAGAAAAAAAAATATAAATACTGTGATAAATGATTAGGCTTCAGTGTTTAACTTAGCTAGTTGTCACTATTTGTACCTGTATTCACCTACAACTAAATCAGTCAGTAAGTACTTTTTAAAGAATATTTATATCTTTAAACATTTTATTGTTAATGTGACTTTTATTTTTTTGCCTGTGCTTAAACAAGCTTCTCGACAGCTTCAGAAAGGCTAAAGGATTAAAGGTAAAAGGATTATGCAAGAGTGTGTAAAAACCATCAGTTTGCCCCAAACAGCTATTGTTACCCAGGACTCATTTCATCTCCTTTCCGGTGTGAAGGAAGACTTAAATAAGTTTTTCTTACTTACAGTTTTTAAATGAGGTCCAAAACTGAATTGCTTGAGAATCAGAGGAGGATCTTCAGACTGTACTCCAAAAAGAAGCTTTGTCCTGTTTAACTTTTGTTACCAAGCAACGCTTGCGCGGGGTGCCAAGAGTTTTATTGTCCTGTGACAGGAGCGCGCACAAAAGAAAGGGTAGAAAGAAGTGTTGCAGCGCTTGTGTTTGTACACTCCCTCAGTTTACATTTCCAGAATGTTCTTTGAAGTCCAGCACGTTAATAGTTTCACCCATTAGCTACGATTGAACTTTGCATTTTTTTCTCTCTCTTGCTTTCTTTTCATTTACAAATGGGAATAAGTGGTGATAAATGTTTGGGAGCAAACGAGTTTTCATGTCAAATCAGCTGTGATTTTGCATGTTTAAGATGGCTTGTTATAGGAACTGCGGTGGAATCTCTAATTCACTAATGTGCGTTAAAGAGAAAACTAACTTCCAAGTTAATATGTTACTGTGTGTTTATAGTTATTTTCCAAAACCTATAGATGGCACTATTTACTCCTTTAAAGGCGGGAAAGGCATGCCTGAATAAAGTCTTAACCCTTTTTTTCACAAGAATGTATGTTTCTTTTGGCCCTTGTGTCTGATGAAATATGGCCCCTCCTTGGTTTAAATCCATAAACTCTTTCTATTCCTTAACCTGTTACTATGCAACCATAGTAGACATGGTTCGGATGACCAGTTCAGAATTCACCGTATTCAAGGCCCTTGATTCTGTAACTCTGTTTGCATTGCATGTTAGGTGACATTGCAGTAGGTCAAACAGAGTATTTGAAAAATAATATTAATCTTTGAATAAAATTTGCCTTTCAATCTTTCTTTTTTTTGTGTGTGTTCATACAGAAAGACAGCAGCGGTTGAGAAGATTGCTCTAATTAAATGGCAGGTAATGTGTGAGTCTTTTACTACTGTACATACACGATTATTAACCATTATTATTTGTAATATACATCCTGCATTTACAGTGAATGGATTGAATGCCACAATATAAATATAAGCTTTCTGAAAAGTTATTTTACATGAACCCAAATGCATATGTTTGTTTCATTTTCTTCTGTTCTTAACAGTATGTATCTTCTTTTTCCATAGAGAGGAGAAATCAGTAACTTTGAATACCTTATGCATCTAAACACGCTTGCTGGACGGACATACAATGACTTGATGCAATATCCTGTTTTTCCATGGATCATTGCTGATTATGAATCAGAGGTAAAAGTAATATGCACACAAACTTTAGCTGAAAATTTTGAAATTTTGATACTGAAAATTTAGTTTGTTTCCTAATCTCATTCACTGCTTGTTAGAATCTAGATCTGTCCTGCCCTGCTACATTCAGAGATCTGTCCAAACCAATGGGAGCTCAAAATGAGAAGAGAATAGAGAAGTTCATTCAGAGATACAATGAGGTGGAAAATGATGGTAAATGCACCTTTATATGCAACTATTCTGTACCTGAGACCTAAAAACCTATCATCATACAGCAGCTGAAGTTCATGGAGTTTGTCAGTTTCACCAGCAGACATGGAGGCTTTGGGTGTTTTTATGTTTTCTTTCCCAAAACTGAACAAAAAAAATCTGATTCAGTTAGCCAAGAGTAACTTTAAAACATAATGGCAGAATCAGGGCTGTTATTTGGAAAAAAACATTCAGGGTCCTGCAGGACTTAATGAAATAAAATAAATGCTTTCATTTACTTAGTGAATGTCATGATTACAGGTGATCTATCAGCTCAGTGTCATTACTGCACACACTATTCCTCAGCCATCATAGTAGCCTCGTACCTGGTGAGGATGGAGCCTTTCTCCCAGACCTTCCTCCAGCTGCAGGTAAACTTCTCACCTGTTTGACCAGGCTCAATTACATCACACTGCTGTTGTTACAGGGCACGCAGTGCTACAGAAACTCCAATAAATAATGCCTCTTCTTTATCAAATGAAGCACAAAATGTGTCAGTGTGACAGAACTTCTGTGAAATTAAATTTTTCTAAATTGAACTTACTCGATGAAATGAGCGTCATTGTTTTTGGCCTTGTTTGGGCTTGTGTGTGTTTTTTATTTTTTCTTTCCAAAACTGAATTAGGGTATGATTTTAATATGTATGCAAATAAATTCTTTTGCGTCACTTGCGTGCAAAACCACATTTCGTTTTTAAAGAATATCTCATTTATACACATGGATCCAATTGATTAAAATAAAATGTCATGCATATTTGATAGGTGGTGTAACGTAATGCAAACATTAAGATAACACTTTGCAATGATATTTGCTTCACTTGAGCAGCTTTTCTCCGTACAGTAATATTCATAATCAGATTTGTGCCACTAACAGTATATTACTTTCATTCAATGAGGGCATTTGCTTTTACTGCAAATTACATAACTTCTCCAGAGATTTTCACAAGGACGTATAAACTCCCTTGAAAAATAAAAAGCCTGAATCAATTGCTTGAAAATGTCTCAAATTTAAGCAATTGTTTTTTTTGACTATGATTCATATACACACACATGGGGCCCTTGTAGTGTTCTAGGTAGTCTTGCTGGTGTTGGAGCTCCCAACCTTGTGCATTAAACAAACATGTATAGGATGGCTTGTCTTTTTTCATCCTTTGTAATTTTTCTTTACTACTTTGCTGTTTCTTTGCTCCAAATTGTATTTTCCTTTTCACCGTACCACTTTGCTTTAAAATAACATTAGGAAATGCACCCTTCCTAGAGTTTCAAATTTTGATGGAGTTAATCTTTTTTATATATATAGGGCGGAACATTTGACGTTCCAGAGCGGATGTTTCACAGCATTCAGAAGGAGTGGGAATCTGCATCTAAGGACAACATGAGTGATGTCAGAGAGCTCATTCCAGAATTTTTCTACCTCCCGGACTTTCTTGTCAACTCCAACCAATTTGACTTTGGTAATATATATCAGTATTAGCACAACAATTTAATGGAAATGTAGGGGTTTTTATATTTAAATATATATTTTTTATTTTATTTGTAAATGGTCTGTCTCATTAGTCATTAAATGTGTGTATTGATAATACAGGTTGCATGCAGGATGGAACACCATTAGATGATGTGGTTTTGCCACCATGGGCCAAAGGAGACCCACAGGAGTTCATCAGAGTACACAGAGAGGTCAGTTTCTCTGGTCCATCAAACTCAAAATAGGCCTTATTGTGGGCCACCAGCATCACAATATCTAATTCTGCGTTAGATGCTGCTTTACTTACTCTTAGCCTATATTGTGACAGACAACGAGGGTCAGTGCAATCAGAGCACAAGTTTCATGAAAATAATATAGAGTTAAAACAGTATCAGTGTCGTTGCACCATTCATATCCAGCTAAACTTGGCGATAGTTAAATAATTTTTGCAGCTGCTTTATTTTTTGCCTTTCTTGAGATAATAAGCACTTGTTGAGTTCATCAAGGAAGCCCCATTACTCTGTTTAACGCCATTGTAATTAGAAGATAACAGGCCCAATTCAGCGCAAGTACAATATCTGCACTCTCCTATAACTCCATTACTGAAGCCTGCTGGTTATTGGAATGAATGCTTTCTTTCTCACTACGTTACGCCTGCAGGCATATAAGGGCCAGGGTTTATCAGTTCCCAATCTACAGAGCAATATTTGTATCATTTCCAGATGGCATAAAATAAGCTATTCTGTCTGCTCGCCTTCCTTCATATGCAAATGAAGGGTAATATAGGGATCTTCCACAATTTAGTGCTTGTGACTTAGAGCTGCTTTGATTATACTTGTTATTTTAAGTGTTTTTTTTGCTTTTGTATATATGTTTGTTATGTTTGGACACTTTAGCCAATTCTAAAATACTTTAGATTTAAAAAAAACAAAACAAAAAAAACAAATTGGAAAATGACTTAGTAACACGAAATAGGAATACAAACTTTTGGAATATAATTTTTATATCAGATTGTTTGAAGTGTAATCAGTCGCCAGGATGGAATAATATCTTTTTAAAATGCATTATTGTGCATTCTCTTTGAACTGATATTTGTAAGCACAGCTTTTCTGCCCGCACTTCTACCGAAATAAAAGTTACAGCATCACTGATAGCGTATTAGCCCCCATCCAGATCTGCTGACTGACTGAGTTTGCCCATCTCTGCAGGCTCTTGAGAGCGATTACGTGAGTGCACACCTGCATCTTTGGATTGATCTGATCTTTGGATACAAACAGCAGGGTCCACCCGCAGTGGAGGCCCTCAACACCTTTCACCCATATTTCTACACTGACAAACACGACAGAGCGAGCATGAAGGATCCTGTCATGAAAAGCACTGTGCTTGGATACATCAGCAACTTTGGCCAAATGCCAAAGCAGGTACACCAGTTGAGCATTCTGTTTAAAGAATATTAGGAGATCTTCTATAACTCTTTTCAGTGTATTTGGTTGTACATACAGAATACAATTGTAAAGCTCTTTTGATAACCAGATATACTAGAGATGCAACAGTATTCCAATTCTTGCCAATACTGACAAGCTGAATGTTAATGCAATGGCTGATAACTGGTAAATTTGGTAAATATAAAAATTCTTTACTATTTTGTCAATCAAAAACTATTTATTACTATTTTTAAAGATTAACAGAAAGTAAATATATAAAATCGACTGATACGATAAAAGAAAATATCATTTAATAGCCAATTACCAATGTGGTGCCAATATGTCATGCATGCCTAATATATGCAGCATTTCCAATGTTTGGTAAGGTTGATTTCTATAATGAGATGATTTTCTGTGATACTGTATTCTACTGCAAACACCATACTAAAAGAAATTTTATGCTTCCAGCTCTTCACCAAACCACACCCTAGCCGTACACCTCACAAGGGTGCTTCTGGGAAAGAGCCATCGGTATCCAGTCAGATAACCCCCTTTTTCTTTAAACTGGACAAGCTTAAGTCCTCCGCCCAAGCTATTAAAGGTACTGCTTAAAATGAACATCCACAGCTCTGTTGTAGAGACCCCCCCTCCCCATTTAATCATTCCTAGTCACCTTATTTTATTCCATTCCTCAATTATTTTTTACAAGATGGGGCCACGTCTACAGGGAGCAATGGGAGCTGCGAGGCAAAAGATGCTGGCTAGACTTTTCACAGGCTCATTTTCTCAATCATAGCTCACCTCAGCTCCATTCAGCTCCTGCTATTTGTTAGGCCACAATTGAAGATACAGACACTGAGGCTTATTTAATAATCGGAATATCCCAAAAGGATCTCTCTGGAAAATTAGATGATTCTCTTTCACTGTGTTTTTATCTCTCCCGCTCTATTGTCTCTCACTCAATATCTTGTTCTCACATCAGGCGATACTTTATCATTCTGATCAGTAAATCCTACAAGGAAAGATTTAAAGGGCATCAAGAGAGAAATTTGCAATCATCTCAGGCTTCATTATGATTTGTGTTACTGTTCTACTATCAGAGAGAAGGGAGACTGACTGTGTCCTCACATATGTAGGTCATTTGAAAGTAGAATACTCCTCTTGACCACAGTTTTTTTAAAGTGCTGACACAGTTGTTCCAACATATTTTTCACAATGTAAAAATTATCAGTTAAAATTAATTCATACTATTTTTTTTAAAAACATTTTAATAGCAAGCTCTCCACAATTTAAGGTTATAAAAGTACATGTAAAAGTACGTTTAAACAGGCAGTCAGTAAGATAAATCTTTGAAAGAAATGTGTACCTTTATTCAGCAGGTCTACATTATTTTTATCAAAAACATTTACAAAATATATATATACATGGCATTTCACACTGCATAAACCTGCTTTTCTGTTGTTTCTCTACATAGAGCTCACACTGGGGCCTGTTGGTGAAATAGTGTGTAGAGAGAAAGATGTATTGGTCGTGGAAAAAAACAAACTTCTCATCCCACCTCAGTGGAACACATACTTCAGCTGGGGCTCTTATGACCAGACCTGCTCTTTTGGGAGCTACACAACTGAAAAGGTTTGCTTTTATAATTTCTCTAGATCCATAAATAAGTTTATCATGATGGGCCTGCTTGTAATTTTCATTCAGTAATCCTTTTTACATTTGAAGTTTTCCTGTTCCTGTGTATCTAAAATATTGTTTATTATTTAACAAGGTTACTTGTGGTTGACTGTTAAAGTTTGATAGCATTATTACCTGTGCTTCAGAGCTTTTCAGTGTGTGAGAGCATGTCGGACTGGGGAGATGTTGTATGTGCTGCCTGTCCCAACAACAGCACCATTATCACAGCCGGAACCAGCACTGTTGTCTGTGTGTGGGACGTCTCCATCAGCAAGGACAAACTTAAACACATGAGACTCAGACAGGTCAGACTGACACGTGTTATCATTCCAAAACAGCCACGTTCATGCTTAGGTGTCACAAAGCAGTTTGGAAATGATTCATTTTAAGATTTTGTTTAATTTTTTAATGAATAAATGTTTATTTTCCATCTCAGACCTTGTATGGTCACACAGACACAGTGACGTGTCTGGTAGCATCAGAAGCACATAGCGTGATTATTAGCGGCTCTCTGGACCAGACCTGCATCCTGTGGGACCTGGAGGACCTCAGCTACATCACACAGTTACCAGAACATTCCTCTGCTGTGTCTGCCCTGGCTATTAATGACCTGACCGTGAGTATCCTCCAGAAAAAACATACACGCTCTGAGGTCAGCCTGCATTTTTCAGCTCCCAAATCTCTCTCCATCCATCTCACTCCCGCACATTTAATTTGGTTAGGGCCGTTCAGCTCGTGTTGCCGTCTGAATGACACATTTATACCGGCTCATTTGCACCCGCAGAGTGGTTTCTGAAACTCCCCTCAGCCAGCTGCGTGAAGGAAGGGTGGGCACATCCTTCCCTTCAGACCTGCTTTAATGCTTAAACCCCATTACACAGCGTGAAACATACCTGCAACTAAAAACACAAGAGAAAAGTATTGATATATAATTACAAACCTCCTTCAAATAATTTATATTACAGCAAATTGAAAGTATTTATAGTCATTTAACCATTTATTATTATTTCTTCATACGTTTTACGGGTTGGTTAAATGTCCAAATGTATTTTGGGCCACTGTAAATATCTGGCTTGTAAACATGAAATGAATGGAGAATGCCTTTTAAATTTATGTTAAATTCCTAGTGGCACAAAGAATGCAGAATTGCAATTTATATGTAAATAGAATTCAGAAGAATTGAAATTCAAATACTTACAAAATTAATACAATGCATTCATATTTATACAACTATAATTTTTTAACTAAAAAATAACATTTGTCTTTACAAACTTTGAATGTCGGTTTGTTCGAAAGTTTAAAAAAGCTTTAAAAAAAAACTTATGGACACTGAGAGAGAAATATTAGCATTCAAATGTTTTTGGTCGGTAAGTTTTTGAATGCAGCCTTACTTTAGTCTTCAGTGTCACATAATTCTTCAGAAATCATTCTAATATGCTGATTTGTGCAAAACATTTGAAAAGTTGTGCAGCTTAATATTTTTATGGAAACCATGCATTTTTGATTTTTTTTTTTTTCATTAAAAGTTCAAACAAACAACATTTAATTGAAATAGATTTTTTTAATAACAACGTGAAAGTCCTCATGTCACTTCTGATCAGTTTAATGAATCATTCAAAAAAGAAATGACTGACCCCTAACAAAAACAGTGTCTTTTGCCTGGTGTGTGCATCATTAATCGCCATTCTGTCTCTCTCAGGGCGAGATTGTGTCATGCGCAGAGACCCATTTGTACCTGTGGACCATGAAGGGGCAGCTGCTGGCCTCTGTAAACACTTCCTGCTGGCCTGAAGGAAATATTCTGTGCTGCTGTTTCACACAGAAGTATGAGTGGGACCCCCGCAACGTGGTCATCACTGGCAGCGCCGACGGCATCGTCCGGGTACAGGCAGATCTTTAGAAAGGGCCTCTGACTGAAAGATGATGAGGCGTAGCGTTCATATAGCGAACTTTATAATGAGAGAGTTTAAATGAGAAGTCTTCTCCACAGACTACACCTTTGTGCTTAAGCAATAAATCTTTCCTGTAGTGTTTCCTGCTTAATAGTCAGGTAATATAGCTGCAAAATATTAAAATATGGTAACTGGGATATT
>JAUZSZ010000115.1:22650601-22662747 GCA_034780575.1 Labeobarbus marequensis | reverse complement strand
TTTAAAAATGCATTATAAAAATCCAATGTTGTGCTTTTTAATATTAGTTAAAAAACTTTGAATTAACATGAACTAAAAATGAACGACTGTATTTTCATTAACATTAACAAAGATTAATAAATACTATTAAAAAATGTATTGTTCATTGTTTGTTCACGTTAGTTAATACATTAACTAACATTAACTGATGGAACCTTATTGTAAAGTGTTACCAAAAATTATTTTTTATAAAACTTTTTATTAATAACACATACAATGTAAACGACCAATGTAAATATCTAAAACACTGTGAATACAGATTAGATGAGGAGATTCTCGACTGGTTTTGCATCTTTTTTACTTCACTTTGTGCAAGTGATGACTCAACAAACAAGATAACCCAAAAACTGATAAATTTTAATTATTAATGGTCAACAACAAGCTTTGATATCATCAACAACAACATCTCTAGGTCATGAACCACAAGAATCACTATTACAGTGACCATTTTAGATATTCTTGGATCCACGATAATATACACTATCTGTCAGAAGTCTGGAATAATTAAGATTTTTTAATGTTTTTGAAAGAAGTGTTGTGCTCAAGGCTGCATTTATTTGATCAAAAATACAGTAAAAATAATAATATTGTGAAATGTTATTACACTTCAAAATACGGACGGTTTTCTATTTTAATATATTTTAAAATGCAATTTACATTTTTTATGGTAAAGCTAAATTTTAAGAAGCCATTATACTTCAGTCTTCAGTGTCACAAGAAATCTGTCTATGCTGATTCATTATCAGTGTTGGAAACAGTTGTGCTGCTTAATATTTTTTGGAGCCTGTGATACTTTTTCAGGATTCTTTGAATAAAAAGAAAAGCACTAGGTCAAAGTAGAATATATATATATATATATATATATTCTGTTGCTATGAAAGTCAAACTTGATAAATTTGATTTTCTATATAATCTGTGAAGGACTTTTGATAATTGTATCATTAGTGTGTGCCCTGCTTGTCACCTCTGTTGTACTTCCTGTCTGATCTCTATCAGGTAGCTGGATTTCCCGCCCTGACGCTATTGACTCAGCTGGGCTTAGTGAAGTGTTTATATCTGAACACACAGCAATGCAAGTCCAATTTGTAATGCAGCTAAAAAGGTTGCCACCCTACTAAGCAAGCTGTAAGACCTGCTTTATTATCCTTCACACCTTTAGACCAGCACAAAGCTCTTTAAAGACAATCTCACTCTCAAGAAAACAAGCTTCTGCTCTGAGGCCCTCTTGTGAGCGTGTGAAATCCCTCAGCGTTGGTGTTTTTAGAAACCCTGGCGTACAAAGGCAAAGGTCAGCAGAGTTTGGAGGTCTGATACACGAGGTTGCCCCTCAGATATTTTTGTGGCGTCTAAACTTCCTCCCAATTTCACGTATGGAATAAAGAGAAGTGTTTGGCTGGAAGGCTTAAACATTTTTAATGGAAAACCTAACTGATTTTGTTTGTATTAATACTAGTGCTGTCAAATGATTATAATTAATATATGAGTGTGTACTGTGCATATTTATTTTGTATATATAAATACAAAAACATGCATGTATATATTTAAGAAAAATATATTATGTTGATATATTATACACAGTGCAAATACATTCAGGTATATTATGTAAATTTTTTTTTATTATAATTTGTTTTTTATTTTGGATGCGATTAATTGTTTGACAGCACTAATTAATACACTTTTGTCTAAATTTGGATTTCATCAAATGCTGCTGTTGTACAAAATTTCCAACCTGAATTGGTTTAAATGTAATCTGTCTACTTTAATTCATAAAATGTGGTTCATTTTTTTTCAAGATTAAATGCAATAAATCTCCAAAACTGAAGGTACTAATATGTTTTCACTCACTTCTGTTTGAAATAACAAGAGTTGTAGAGTGGTTTCATTCCTCTTCCGGTGGCTGCCTTCCGAATTAATCACTCTCAACAGGTAACTGTCAGTGGGCGAAGATGATGAATAGCACCAACTCCATTAAAGTAAAACAGCAGTGATTAATAACATCCCCAGACTTCACATACAGAGCAAGACAAATACACATCTCTTGTGACCTCTTGCCGTTCAGGGTGAAATCATAACCTTCCTCTCCTTTGCGCACATACAGCAATCAAAATAAACCAAGCCTTAGGCCGAGGAACATTGCTAATGCTAAACGCACACTGCAAGAGTGAAATTTATCACCCTTTGAATGTTTAAAGTAATTGGATCACATTCTTTGTTGTGTAGAATGCTGAATACAGTCAAAATGAATGGTGAGTGACTAGGGACTGTGATGGACAAAAAAGCTTCATAATGCATGTGTTATGATATATGCACCCCATTTTCTTCTGAAGCGATGCAGTCGCTTTATTTGAGGAACAGAATGAAATTTAAGTAGTTTCTCTAAAAATCTTGAAAAAAATGTCTTTCTGGCAACCGTTGTCTCCATTCATTTTCATGTTGGCCACGAACTGGAGCTCTTTGTTTCAGATCAGTTGCAGACTTACAGTATGAAAGTATTTAAGAGCCTATAATGCGTTATTAATTTGATCATTTTGATATAAATGATATTTTGTGTTGTGAAATATAATATTTATATGTACTTAGTTTTAAAGTCGGTTTGCCTTTTTTTTCTGTCTTTGTAACTCCGTTCGTCATTTTTTTTATTCCCTATATGGATGGAATTTAAATTTTTAAATTATAGAAGACTCACAGTCTTCTTACAGGTTCGTTGGACAATTTGTTTATCTGTTTTGTTGCAGATTTTGCTGTTTTAACCTGTAAAAAACAAAGAAAAAGAAACTAAGCTTCACTTTAAAGTGGTTTGAAAGTATGGGATACACGCTTTTGTGAATTTCTTGCAATTTTTGTTGTAAAATTCATTTTTGAACATTGTCATTTACTGTTCCTTCCTGGTGTAATATTCATCCCAACCCTATCCAGACAGCTGAATCCCTTAAAAAAATCAATAAACAGCTAAAAACTGATCCCTGATCACTTAGGATCATTCTGGATCCTTCTGAGAAAAAAAACCCTTTTTCTTTCGTTTCTTAATCCCTCTCTGTTCTAGCCTGTACTATTCTGGAAGATGTTCAGAATTTGCCTCCTTAAGATGAATCCTGTAGTGTGTGCTTGGATTTTAATTTGAACAGCTGCTTTCTCTGTTCAATTCTGCTAAACTCCCAAGTTTCCCTTTTGAGAAATTAGTAGTCAGTTATGTTTGCCACGTCTCATTCTGGTTGCTAGCAGCGCAGAAGTGTCCTTTCCACAATTATTGTAAACATCTTATGTGTTTTGCTTACAGAACTCTTCCAATGTATCCCATATGGCTTTCTTGATGCGGTTCTGTTATCAGTAGCCACATGATCGCCTTTGATCTGATTAAGCAGGTCACGCAGGAAGCAGTGTTTTTCTGAACACATCTATCATAAAGTATCTGATCTCTGTGGTCTCATCTGGTTTTAGTGTCAAGAACACAAATGAGCTCAAGGCCCAGAACAACAAGCAACATAAACAGCTTTCAGTTTTCTCAGCGGGGTGGCTGCTCATTTATCTCTCTCAGTGAAGCAATCGCTCAGTGAAATATTTTGCTTGATGTGAAATACAACTGTTTGTTCAGTGTGGGGCATTAATGGGTCATTTGGTCATTATCTGTTCTCTGCAGCTCTAGTTGAGATTTGTTGTTGACGTAAGTTTCATACGTTCTGTGAAAAATAGTTACTAGTTGTGGATGACTTGATGTCAGGCCTCAGGCTGATTACTGATCTCTGCTTTAACTCAGTGCTGAGAGAGCTGCTTGAACGAAAGTGACATTCAGGAATTCACTGGAAACCTCAAACTCTTGTTATAAACTCTTGTCTAATAAAAAAAGAAAGTGAACTTTTCCACTCTGCACACTGAGCTCAATACTGTACTTCCTGCATTGTTATTGCACTATTGAATTACTATTTTTGATCCTATTTGACATTTAAAATCTCTTTTGAGATTGATCAGTCCTCAATACCACATTTTGGATCATTCAGTGGATTTATAAATACTATAAAATTTTTAAATATTGCATAACCTCAATATATACACACATGAAAATTACACATATTAACAGTATAAAAATTTAATAAGATAGAACCCTTTAAAATGATACAAACACAAGCATATGTGCGTAATACACAAAAGTCTTTTAGAGATAATATACATGCCTATATTTAAGACCACAGGTTTGTGCTAAGCATTGTGCCAAGCATAACTTTTCCTTTTATATAGTATGATACTATCCAGAGAGTTCAACTACAGGGCTGTTAATCATTTAAGACTATAATAATAACCAACTTTGTGTTAGAAGTTTAATCAGAAAGTTTACTCTGAAGCAGGTTCTCACATTAAACTAATTATATTGCATCTTACTAAAACAGGTGTGAATGTGACTATCACACACACTGTTCTGTCAGTTTCATTGAATCACAATAAAACCTGTGTAACTAATATCCTCCTGCATGCTCTCTCAGGATCAAATTAAAGTACATACTTCTCACCTTTGGAATAATAAAGCAGCAATGGTGTGAACTGCTCTCTCACCTCAGGAAATTATACCCTTTGCGCTGGCTCTTTTTTGGGGGAGGAGGTCTTTGTATGTAAACCAACAGCAAGTGAGAGTTCAACATTTGTATAGTCCATAAAATGTATTTCCACCTGTAGGAGATTAAGTTATAAAATAAAAATGCAAATGCAGTGTAAATCTCAAAACAAGATAAAGAAATAACAATGCAGAAATATATTTTAAGTCATTAATGGTCTATCACGAGGAAAACATTCCTATGTTGCTTGATCTGTAAAGAAGTTCAATGAATTACATAATGATACTCAGATTTACACTGCATTTAAAGCAGTGAAGCCGTGACAGTGTATCACAGACAGCTTCTGAAATCTGGGGCTAAAGAACTGCAGGTGTTTCAACATGAGAGCATTTTAGGGGGAAATTTAAACTGGCCATTAATAATTTTTAAATAGCTGTCTAGTTTGAAAAGGTATAAATTATTTGACCGTCGCGAGTGCACTTTGAGTTAATGCCTGAAAATGTGAAAAACTTTAAAAAGGGAGCGTGTGTAGATTTACTGCTGGAGAACATCAGAGGATGAATGTTCTTGGAATTCATTTCTCTTGTTGGGGTGAAACTGACCTGCAAATGGTGGTAACTGGTCATTTGTATCTATCCCCTTAAAAGTGTCTTTATGACACTCTTGAACCTTTTTTGACTTCTTCCAGTCTTTGTAGTTTCACTATTCTTTCCCCTAATTCCCAGGAGTCTTTGCCAAGTTAGGTCTTTGCTTTCCATCTTGATTTAATGTTATTTTTCATGTATGAATCTTATCTGGTTCTTTTTTGTCCTGTCCTTTCAATCATTTTTTTTTTCTTGTCCCTCAGTCTTTTTCCTCTTCATCCACTCTTTCAATTTTGTTTTGTTATTCATTTCTCAGTGCAGACGTCTTTTGTTTGCTCTGAACAGTGCATTCTCTTTCAGTCCAAGTTTAGTGTTTATGCTTTCCTGTGAGACATTATCTAGAACTAAACTTGAATGTTGTGTGAATCCAAGAGAATTCAAATGTCCACAATACAAGGTTGACGTAACTTTCCAGTTCCACTTTGCACAAAGCCTTATACTGAGGAGTGTCCAAGTCCACATTTACCAGAACCCCTGAGGGTTTGAGTCAGAAGATTTTGGTGACTATTATGACTCCTACCATTATATTAAGTGTTCTCAGCTGCGATTTATGTCAAAGTGGTTGAAACATTCCTTACATTTAATTGCACAAATAATTTGGAGCACATTCAGAATGCATTCTTCATGCTATGAGGTTCAAGTAATATTCTTGGACTTCTTTTCAATAACAAAATGACCCTGCAGTTTATTGTTGTTTGTTGAAGTAATGCCACCCAAGACAAAACAGCACGCCTTTAAATATCAAAGTATTTTTTGTTGTTTCTTCCAAAGGTGAAACATGCCAATGTCTGGAATGTGTGCTCAGTGGTTAGATAGATCTTAACCGGTCCAACTCAATTACCTTTTAATTAGGGCCTGGAAACCTGGTGGCGTCTCAATGGGGCAGGAAGCGATGAAGGACTAAAACATCTGCAGGCTGTTTCTTCAGACACTCATGTTTTTGCATGAGTGTGTTTTGCATGTGCATGCTTTCAATTGTGCAAGCAGAAAAAAGTGTTAAAGCATGTTAGATTTGTACATCCAAAGTCCCTAATGATTTTACCAATATTTGTGCATGAGAAGCATAATACGCAATGTTTGTGATGGTGCCATGTTGAAACAGCACTACGGTCTGCCTTATATTTGTAGGACTAATGAAAATGTATTTGATTTACTGTTTTGATTGGCCTTCTTTGGGATGTTCCACTGCAAAACACTGTTCATCTGGACAATTGTTTCTGTCTGTTACTCATTCAAACAAACTGTTTAGTTGTGCGGTTTGGCTTTGCCATTGATTTGTGATAACAAATAGGATTTCCTTGGAATATGTGACAGTTTGTAAGGCAAAGTTTGGTTCTCATTGACTTGCTATAAGCCTCATGGGTTTTCTTAACAATGGGAATGTGCTGAGAAAACTGTTTCTGCAGCCTTATAACACACTTTCACTGTTGTTGAAACGCTAGAAAAGGAGTGCAGTTCTTTAAAGCAGTATTGTCAGTGTATTTTGTTTGAACCTATGCCATCAGTCCACATTGTCAGATTCAATGTAAAAATGTCAGGGCTTTTTTTTCATTGAGAGACTGACATGCATAGGGGTTTCATTAAATGGACAGCCATCTGGGGGATTTTCATGTGCCCATTGACCCCACATCTTTTTGCTATGTAGATTCAATCATGGAGAGAGTGCTGTGGCCACAAAACCAGAAAAAAATAATTATGGTTAATATACAATTGGAAAAGTAATTGGAACGGCAACATCAACCTAAAGCAATGCCGAAGGTCTTTTATAGTCATATAAGAGATGCAATTGAGGGTGAGGTCATACAAAACAAAACAGTTTATACTGTTAATAATGAAATCTAGAAAAATAAAATCAGAATTTGGAAAAGGTTCTAAATCAGACTTGCAACCTTATGTATGATGAACCATCATGGCAGATCATTTCAATATTGTGACGACTACCACCTGAAAACTTGCGAACGTGCAAAGTACTCAAAAGAAAGCCAAAAAGGTGTTCTTATCTGTACCATCTTCATAATACATACTGTTATGTACCTCAAAAACTTGTTTTATTACGCAGTTCCATGCCTTGTTGAGGAATCAATTTTGTTGTCTTTGGCTTCAACATAAAAAAGACACATGCATCTTGAAGAAAGGGGCACATCATATAAAAATGCTCGATTGTGTAATCCATTTGGCTTGTGTCTGTGTGTAATGAATACATTGTGAATCTGGAAAGTAATCAGTGTGTCTGTTAAAATGCTGAATGCACAGTAGAGCATGAATGACAACCAAAAGTGAATGACGTAAAAGGTGTACCAGTAGCTTGTTTCTAGCTATTAGTTATATAATGGGCTCAGGTCATATTAAACTGTGGGATCAGGGTAGTGTTTTGTCGAAAACTCTCCATATGTAGCCTAACTGTTTTATGTCCTCAACAGTACAACTCTGTTATGCTATGAAAAGACATCTTAATTGTAAAAGATTAGAGATTAGGCATGTTCAGATCTACCAAGATAGTACATTACAGTACCAAGTTTACCAAGGTGGCAAGAGTGCCTACAGAGTTTTAATTGGTTGAATGGATTTGGCTTAGCAAGTTAGCCCCTGCTGTTATTTTTTATTTTATTTTATTTTGATTTTTTTTCCACTTCATCCAATACTTTTTACATTTACTTTCCTCTCTCTCTTATAATCCTTTACATGTGTAAAGCAAGACTATGTACAGCAGCCTGTTACCATTTCTTCCCAGAATAGCTCACTTCAATAAAACTACAAATTATCTCTGGCCCTGCACTTTCCCTTTTCCAACTGTTTGCCATTCAGACATTTCCCTGCTGTGTCAGTGCTGTTATTCCTGTAAAGT
This sequence comes from Labeobarbus marequensis, assembly GCA_034780575.1. Classification (NCBI taxonomy): domain Eukaryota; kingdom Metazoa; phylum Chordata; class Actinopteri; order Cypriniformes; family Cyprinidae; genus Labeobarbus; species Labeobarbus marequensis. The sequence continues at coordinate 22,654,675 of JAUZSZ010000115.1, read as the reverse complement.
TTCTTTTGTGGATTTAACTGTTTTGTTGATCCAGAGGAACTCCGTTAGGATCAGCCCAGAGTTATTCTTTCACAAGTGATATCTGCATAGAGGAGCTGATTAGCAGCCATATGCATGATTACATAAGTATGTTTGTGCCAGTACAGCCCTGACCCAACTTAGCTTCTCGTATGTCTTTTGATTAATATCACTCCAAAATAATGAAACTCAACACTATTTGACTATTCCAGTAAAGAAAAACCAAACACTCATACATCTCCTCAGCAGCAGCCCTGTTATAAAGACTGAAGAGTGTAATAATGAAATTAATGAAATATATATGATTAGTTCTATTATGAAACTAATGTTCCAGTCTATCATGTTCGTATGTTCCTCATCTGTCATCTTAATTTAATTCCATCTGCATTAATCCCCAGTCATTTTGAAGGGGCTGAACATTGCATTTCGTGTTTTGATGTCCCCACTGTCACAGCTTCAAGGCCTTTCCTTCAAAACCTGAGGGAATCCAAAAATTTGAGTTTGGATGGTTGTGCATAAGTTTATGTTTAACTTGGAAAAGACAGTTAATATCCTCTGGCCTTTGTGTTTATTGTGCTGTCCCGTTGTCTGCAGCATAGATTTAGAAAAGCTTGGTTGTGATTAAGTGTCAGTACTTTTTCCGTTTCAGTGCTTTTGTGAACTAATGCAAACATTTATATAGACAATAAGCCTTCAGGCTATTGCAATTTTGGGCCACATTCTGGCTGTTTGGCTCTTTATCAGTGTCTAATAATATTTAAGGTTTAATTTGTTAACATTAATGAGGTATTGTGAACTGGCTATTTAAAATACCTTTAAAGCATTTCTTAATCTATAAGTTAATGTTCATTTCTGCATGTACCACATTTTTAGCATTTCAGATGCTATAAATGAACATTTAGATAATTTATTATGGACAAACACGAATTAACACTGAACTATAATATATTAATAATTAACAATACACTCTACCTGGTGTGGTGCAGGAGTGAATGCATGAAGAATAACGATAAACAGTCTTTAATAATCCACATAAGGGCAATTCATCACAGGAAGGCATCAAACACACACATACATAGACGAGACCAGACAAAGAAACACTGAACAGAATGCAACTTATATTGACTAGACACACCTGAACATCATGACACAATCAAACATGAGGGAAACGTAGGTCACATAGAGAACATGGGAGCTCTATGTGACCAACGGAGGAGCCAGGGCAGATCAGACGGAGGGAGGTGCCAGGACGGAGGCAGGAGGAGCCAGATGGGACCGAGGCCACAGCCATGATGGTGGCCCACAGTGGAACCGACGGAGGGAGGAGCCATGGTGGATGAAGGGCTGAGACTCCTGGGGGCTGACCGACGGCGGCAGAGCAGTGGAGGAGCCCTAGATGGAGATCCGATTAGCCAGGGTGACACTGAGGATCCGTGGAATGACATCCATGGTCATTTCTGGGCATGCAGACAGTTCAGGGCTGACAGAGAGTTCATATGAAGGCAGGTGAAGAGGGGACATGTCTGTATATATCTCCCAATCCCAGACCATAGAGCATAGCTCACCCTCGGCCATGGTACAGTGGGCAGAACTTCCCTCTGCACTTCTACTGTTCATCGCGCTATCCACCTTGGCGAGCTCTGTTGGTGGCTCTCGCACCTGGTCTAACGTCATGGGCTCTGGCTCCGAGGCGATCCTCAGCTCTGTTGCAGTCACTGGTATGCTACTGCAGCAATGACTCATCAGTTGCGGCGGGCTTTGGCTCTCCGTCAGCGATGGGCTCAGGCTTTGGCTCCATGCAGTGGGCTGTGCTCTGGGTCAAGAGTGTGGCTGGTGTCGTAGTCAGTGAAGTCCACGGTCAGCGGGGATTTGCAGGACAGCAGCACCCACTCGATGAAGGCGGCAAGGGTCTCTCGAGGACCCGCCCCAGACAGCTGCGTTCGTGTGGCGGTGTTTAGTCCAGTTTGGTAGAACGTGCAGAGGCAGCCATCCGGGTAGTGTGTCAGTTTGGCGAGGAACACAAAGTCTTTATTATGGTCCCCTGCTCCAGCAGTTGGACGAGGACAGTAGGGTCATTCATGAAAAAACAAAAACTGACAAAAACATAAAAAAACAAAACGTGGGGAAACACTTCTGTCATGGTGTGGTGCAGGAGTGAACGCACAAAGAAGAATAACAATAAACAGTCTTTAATAATCCACATAAGGGTAAAGGCCATTGCACACTGAGTCTGAAATTTTCGCATGGGTTTTTTAGTTTTTTCGTATTCCCCATCTTTTTCTATCAAAATGCATGATATGGATGTGAAAACGCAGAACATCGAACCTGATCCAAATTTGTGTGCAATCGTGATTGACACAACGTGAGGTCGTATTTATTTTCTAACGTGCGAACATTTTGGACTCGTTTTGGACATCGTGAACATTTTGCCGAGACCTTAATTCATCACAGGAAGACAGCAAACACACATATACATAGACGAGACCAGACAAAGAAACATTGAACTGAATGCAACTTATATTGGGGACATGAGTATATGAGTATAACGACTAGACACACCTGAACATCATAATACAATTAAACGAGAAAAAAGTAGGTCACACAGAGCACATGGGGAATGAAAAACACAACAAAACGTCCATGGGTGTGACTCTACCCTTTAAAAATTTGGACTCAGTAAGATTTTTTTTTTTTTTAAGGAAATTAATACTGTTATTCAGCAAAGATTCATTTAATTGTTCAAAAGTGACTTACACTTAAAAATAAAATCAATTTTCGTATAAATTCTGAACTTCAGATTCATCAAAGAAACCCAATTCTTAAAATGCAGCAAATCAGCATATTAGAATGAATTCTGAAGGATCATGTGGCTCTGAAGACTAGAGTAATGACTACTATAAAGTAAAGTCAGATAATTCAGTCCAAAGAAAAAAATACATTCTAAAATATATTCACAAAGGAAACAGTTATTAAAAAAGTTATAGTATTTCACAATATTTCTTTTTTTTACTGATCACATAAATGCAGCCTTGGTGAGCATAAAAGACTACCCCAAACGTTTTAATACATTAATGAATGCTGTAAATATTGTTCATTGCTAGTTTGTGAATCTATAATGCATTAACTAATGTTTACAAATTTATTCTTCTTGTAAAGTGATTGGGAGCAACCATAATATACAGTCATGTGGGTAAACATGACTTTGGAATAGAATCTTTGCCTTATTCTAATTAGTTAAAAACTCCCTCAGATAATGTTTCAAAAACCACATAAGACCAGCGTTACTTAGTTTAGACGCAGTTAAGTGCTTTAGTCACCTCACTATCTCAGTATTGGAAGGGGCCTCTTGAGATTTTGAGTCATGATATCTTCAGATTCTATTCTGTGTTGCTAGTTATGAAGTACTATGAAAAATAGAGAATTATTACTTACTTCAATGTGGCTTCCTCAATATTATTTTCTTAGCATAAGGTGTGGAGGGGAAGCAAAACGGGCCCCCACCACCCCTCGTTAGCCCCAGAGAAATGATTTTCTATTGGTCACTTCACCACATGAAATAGAGTCTATTGTCTTGTGAATATCTGTGATCAAAAAGAACACCAACCATCTGAAAGAGGGATTTCACTTGGTTGGAGGATGGGGAGCCTCCATCAGAGCCTGAGTCACTCCAAAAGAATCTGGCTGTGCGTTGCTTTGTCTGCTGCTCAGACCTCTTGCCAACCTCTGTGTTCACCCTTGTTGGAGCCTAGAAGTGTATAATCCCTTGGACTCTTAGCTGTACTATGAAAATGTGTGGCATTAAATCTAATAACCTACATTAACACATGAAAGACATATAAATCAACCACTGGGGGCTGTTTTTCTCATATTTTGAAGGAACTCTGCAGATGTTATTATGTACAAGAACACTGTTCAATTGTTGCCCTTCCCTCGAGAAATTCAGCAGAATTATTTCCTTCTAGAATTGATTTATGTCTCGGTAGGTTCTGTCCATTGTGAGCACAATTAAAGGCATTAACTGGGCTTTCAGCTATGTACAATCAGGAAAAGTTTCAA
>JAUZSZ010000115.1:22510923-22528979 GCA_034780575.1 Labeobarbus marequensis | reverse complement strand
TTTCCAGTGCTCTGTGTGTGGTAAAGCATACAGATATGGGTACAGTTACAGATTGCATCTGAAAAACCATCTCGATTAAGGTCCATGATGTGCGTCAGCATTTTTCGCAGTAGAGAAAGGGTTTCAATTTTAATTCCCTCCTTAAAGGATGAATATTTCCTTATGAAAAATGGAAAATGTGTTTTTAGTATTTGATTTGAGAAGGCTTTTTGAATGAAATAATTTTTTATCTATGCTTTTTATGGTGGTTTGTAAGAATCATCTCATCCCCAAGAATGATTTTGTTCCACTCTTGAAGAGTGTATAGTTTATTCCTGTAGATGTCCAGTAATTTATAATAGACAATACTCTTGCTTATTACACACTTTTAATGTTTTACAAGTGGCTTTCTGTAGCAAGCTTGCATTAAAATGAGAGGATTACAGACTTAAGTCTCAGTTCTCTTTCTGACATCTTGTGTTTGAAGAAATGTTTCCGTTCAGAAGAATCAGATGTGGCATAGGCAAGATATCACAAATCAGTATAGATTGAAGTGTGTATGATGAAGTATCAGCACTGTGAAAACAAACCTTGCTTGAGTGAAATCATGATAGAATGATAATGGTTTGGAAATAAAGGTAATTTCGCTATGATGACCCATGGTCTGTACATACACATGTCTATCTGTACTACTGTTCAAAAGGTTGGGGTTGGTATTTTTTTGTATTTTTTTTTAAGTTCTTGGATTAATTATCTTATGCTCACCAAGACTACATTTATTTGATAAACTTACAATAAAGCTACATTTTCAGCAGCCATTACTCCAGTCTTCAGTGTAACATGATTCTTTACAGATCATTCTAATATGCTGATTTGCTGCTTAAGAAATATTTCTTATCGATGTTGAAAACAGCAAATTTTATGAAACTATTACATTTTCTTAGAATTCTTTGATGACTAGGAAGTTCGAAAGAACAGCATTTTTTGAAATAGAAATCTTTTGTAACATTGTATTTTCTGTTCATTTTGATCAATTTAATGCATCCTTGTTAAATTAAAGTAGCTATTAATTTCTTTGGGAGAAAAAAAAAATCTTACCATCCCTAATTTTTTGAACATTATAAATGAAAATGTTGTCATCGTTTACTCGCTCTCAGACCTGTTTGTCTTTCGTCAAACATGTCAAAAAGTCATTTTTGGGGGGATTTTGTCCATACAATGAAAATCAACTTTCCAACTGATTTTCACTGTGTGGAGAAAAACAGTTTAATCACTCTGCAAAATATATTTTTTTGTGTTCCGCAGAGTAAATGAAGTAATACATGTTTGGAACAACATGAGGGTGACAATGTTGGGGTGAATTATTCTTTTACCATTTCTCCACCAGAGGGAGACCAAATGCTGCACATTCTGACCCCACCTGAGTTTTGCCGAGTAAACAAATGCCCAGCATGCAACCAGTTTGATAGAACTGTTCATATCAAAATGCTTACAGCACGAATATCACCTTTTTTATATTAAAAATGGCATCTTTCGCAAAATAATAATTTTAGTACAAACAGAGTCCCTTTAAGGCATTCTATAGTCTTTGGAATAAAGTAATCAGTAGTGTGGTGGATAACATGGGTTTATATGGAATAAGAGGAAAGAGAATGTTCTGTGTGTGCTATGGTGGAAGTTCATGTAAGTGAATTACTAAAAGCGTAATTCAGATGAATAGTACCACTGATGCATATTGTGAACTTTTCTTAAATTTACTGATGACACTACAACTGTTTGTGTTTTTGTATTTTTACAGTTTTGTCTATGGCATGCCTTAAAAAGCCTGCAGCTGAGGTTACAGATACACTAAGAGAAGAATATGAATCCATTGCTGCCCCTGATTTGGAATCTGAGGTCTCTGATAGTGATGTCCCCGATTTGACAGAAGGCCAAAAAACTGTCCTCACAGACTTCGAGTTCTCATCTGAGGAATCTAGTGATGAGGAGAGTGAAGATCGCTTGAGTCGATGGAGCAAAGGAGACTCTTATTGGAGCAAATATCCTCCTCAAAGCGAAACCATGACCTCCTCACAGAGCTGTCCAGGGCCTGCACCAGGGTCTTCAGTAGAGACACCTAAAGATGCCTGGGAACTTTTCATGAGCGAAAACATCATTGATGAGATCCTGCAATGCACCAACTTGGGTGGACTGAGAGCAGCGTTAGCAAAAGGCAAAGTGTGGCAAAAGATCACTAAAGAGGAGCTAAAAGCCTTTATTGGTCTGAGCCTTCTCATTGGTGTGGAGAGAAGTTGCGATGTCCCAATCCGGGAACTGTTTATGGATCCGTTACAGAACCCTCTGTATAGAGCTACCATGTCTGTTGGTAGATATCAAGACCTTCACAGATTCCTACAATTTGATAACAAGAAAACCAGGGTGGCAAGAGAGACATCAGACCACATGGCAGCCTTCCGAAATGTGTGGGAACTGTTCCTGATCAACAGCAGGAAAAGGTTCATTCCGAGGGATTGTGTCACTGTGGGTGAGCAGCTTGTGCCATTCCAGGGAAGATGCAAGTTTCTGCAAGACTTGCCAAGCCGCCCTACCAAGAGTGCCATAAAAATCTTTTGGATGTGTGATGCCGAGGTCCCCTACGCCATTGATGGGGTCATCTACACAGGCAGACAACCTGGAGAGGAGACTGAGGAGAACCTTGCAGAGAACACAGTCCTGAGGTTGTCCAATGGACTTCAGCAAAAAGGTAAACCTAAATCCTAAAGAGAATACTAGTAGTAGTAGTATATCTTCCATTTGAGGCACATTGGGTTAACTATCTTCCTTAAAAGCACACATAGTTTCATAGTTTACTTCTTGTATGGATCAAACCAGCAGCCTTCTTGATACCAGCCCTCAGTCACAAACACTGTGCCAGACCATCATTGTTGTTGTGTTACCTAATGACCTTGCCTTTTGTGTTTGTTTCTCATGATAGGTCTCAACATTACGATGGACAGCTACATCACCAGTCTCCCTCTGGCAGAGAAGCTTTTCGAGAAAAGCTTGACCATGGTTGGGGCCCTTCACCATAAGAATCCACATGTGCTGCCGATTATGAAGCCATCCAAGTTACGAGCACTACATACCTCCGAGTTTGGTTTTTGTGGCAAAGTATTCATGGTGAGCTATGTGCCAAAACTAAAAAAAGGCAGCAATTCTGTTGAGTACAATGCATACCAGCAATGCGCTGAATGAAACAAGTGCTAAAAACAAGCCAGAGGTCATTCAGTACTACAACCGCACCAAAGGAGGAGTCAGCAGTGTTAAGCTAATGGCTGAAAATTATACTTGCAAGCGCCAAACAAAGAGATGGCCTATGCTGCTTTGGTACAACATGTTGGATATTGCCATTGTAAACTCCTACTCCATTTTCATTGCTCAGCACCCTAGCTTCATGGGAGGTGGTCATAACACCCAGCGCTTGTTCATAAAAGAGCTAGTGAAAGAGCTTGTAGTGCCTCAGATACATAGGCGCAGAGAAGAAAGCCCTGGATTATCCATGATCATCCTTGAAGCCATGGACAGATGTGGGATGCCCACATCATTGTCAGCTGTCAGCTCTGAGCTCCAAGAACAGAGCTGTCAAAACAGAATAAGAAAAAGATTATTTATTAAGTTATTACTGTCAATCTGGAAGAGACAGAAAAGTGAGCAAGTTCTGTAGTGAATGCAGTCGCCCTGTCTGCAAAGATCACAGTCACATGTTGGTGACTTGCTACCGGTGCATGCCTTAAGACCCATACAGAAACAGATTCTATATTTCTATTCTGCAGTGATAATGACTGTTCTGCTGACAAGGATTTCATAAAGCACTGTTGTTTAAAAGCTTTGCTGTGTATTGTAAATATGGTTTCTTTAATTACTTGAATTTATTTAATCTTTGATTAATTATCTTTAAAAGTACAATGTAAATTTGACATCCATATTTTGAGATATAATGTTGAATTCAAAGATATTTTTTTCAGCATTAAACTTGGACATTTTGACTTATCAAAATTGAATCGTTTACTCAACATGTATACATTTATATGAATGCTGTGCATCTAATCAAATCCCAGATACATTCTTGGGGGTAATGTTACCTGTTCGATTTAGATCATTCAGGTGAATGAAGTGTTAAAAAGTGTCTGCAGAAAGGCAAATGAGTATATTAACAACACCACAAGGTGGAGCACTAATCAGTTTGAGATTGTAGGCCAGAATACCTCAGGTGAGTTAATAAATTGTTGTTTTGTTGGTTTGCTGTGTGAGAATCCTTTAGATTATTTTAAAAGCCATCTGGTCCATCAGAATGCAGCTGTTATGTTCTGGGTGTATTTATTTCTGATTTCTTCTCCTTAGTAGACCTTTTATTTAGGCCGGGGTCTTTACCCTCACATTAAATATGGGAGTAAAACACTTAATGAATCATTAAACGACACTATTTAAATACGCATAAAATGGAATGCTATGACTGCTCTGTAGGAACTGCATTTTAGACATGATCTCGTTTAAAATAATTCTAAGCAATATGAAACCACGAACTAAGCTATTTTTCAAATAGTTGTGTTTTTAAATACGTTTCTTGATAAATATGAATATTCGGTTGAAATTAGCTAGTAGCCAATAATCAACAGGTTGTCGCTCTATACAAGCGCGTATGTTAAACAGCGCGTGTTGATTGGCCGCGTTAGGCAATGACGCGCGCAGACGTTACATGAATATTCAATGAGATTCTTGCTGTTACAGTGCAAATAAAGCGAGATAACGGGCCGTGGACAGCGGGCTAAAACTTTTTATTCTGACATATCAGAGCAATGACTTTTGTGTAATTATAAACCTGGGACACGGATCCCAGCGAAGGAATAGGGTCTGTGCTGGAAGAAGAGAGAGAAGCGCTGATTTTTTTGGGGTGTGGAAAACCGGACGGCGCATTCACAGTAGATTCTGAACAAGTTTGCCTTTTCCAAAAGTAACAGTGGAAGAGTGAAAGTTACAGTAACAACATGAGCTTGTTGTCTGCTATAGACACCAGTACCTCAGTGTACCAGCCTGCACAGCTTCTCAACTGGGTTTACCTTTCTTTACAAGACACGCATCAGACGAGTGCCTTCGATGCCTTCCGACCCGAGCCCAACTCTTCCCATCCGGACCTGAACTACAGCAAAACTCCTGCCAATGACCTGAGCTCCTCTCTCAACTCCAACTATCTCAACAACTTATTTCAGCTGCAGAGGAATGAGGTAACTCGTTTTCTGTTCTCCTACAGATGATGGTTTTGGAAATAAGTTCATGGAGATAACGGTCCCTGACGACTGGAATAAGATTTATTATGTAAAGCGCAGTCGACTATGCATGTCTAATGTAGCGCGCGTCTAGTCTTGGCGACGTTTATACAATACACAAATGCTTTAGGAGACTTACATAATCTTTTAATCTCTGGAAACTTGAAACAATAATTTTGTAATATTGTTTTAATTTCTATCGTGTAATAATAATGAATTGTATTGATTTCATTGCAATACTATGTAAAGAATTTATAGTTTCAAGGATCATTAAAATCGTGCCAGCGTGCAGCTTTGCACACTCGGTTTATTGTATTTTGTAACACCACGTCTACAGCCGAATGAGGCAGTCATCCATGAAAGTTTCTTATTTTGATCATAAGACTACTTCCATTTAATTTGCTGCTTAATTTCAACAAATAGAGGTCCAATAAATCAGAAGTCTGAGTTTGTTGATTGCCTACTGATGTCTACAGGCCTAAAATGTGACATATTACAAATTTCCATTGACTTTTCATATACTTCTTGTTGATCTTAGACTTCACTGCTGGTCGTAACTCAAAATAACAGTGTAGCTGAATGCTTAGTTTCTCATGACACAACTTTTTATAGGCATAATATTTTTGAAAATAAACAATTTTAAAGATTTCTAATTTCATGTATCTCATAATCTTTTGTCAGACACACTCAGAAGTTTTGAATTTAGGAGGAATTGGTTTGTGTGTTTCTCATGAATTTCTCTCACAGAGAATAACTATCTGCTGTATTTGACTGGCCAGGATGGAAAATGAACATCACATGTACAGCTATAAAAGAAAATATCTAAAAAAGCTTATTTGCTGCATTCAGAGTTGATCTAAACTTATGAAAACAGACTCGTCTGAGAGATACATGCTGTTTATTGTCCTGGCTTGCTGAGAACTAGATGACAGTTATCTGGACTTGCCAAGTTTCAGTACTGTCCAACACGAGACTTCAACAATAACATAACCTTCCAAAGCATAACCAGAGGAAGACATCACTCAAGCAACATCTTCCCATCCAAACTGTCTTTAGCGTGTGTTTGATTATCTACTGTACTCTCTGTGGTTAAATGGAAATCTGATTTGCAAATCTTAGACTCATGTACTTATCACTGGCTTTAGTGGATTATGTCGCCCCAATTTAGGAACTGATCCTGAATTAGGAATCTCATTTGTTTGGTAATATGCCTAATAAAGTAAAGTTCCACATAACTGAGGACATCGTTTTTGATTATGTACTTAATCATATTTTACATTTTTCTTACAGCTTTAGCCTATAGACTGTATTTAAGAGCTGCAAATTATGACATGTTCAAAAGACATTGTATGAAGACATAGTGTGCTTCAGTTTTGTGTTCACATTGGGATAAGCTAATTTTTGGATTGTGGATGTCCTGTTATGCTTTGCAGGCCCTGAATAATGGTTTATACAAAAGCGTGTCACCGTACGGCTCTCTTAACAACATAGTGGACGGGCTGAACTCTCTAACGGACCACTTCTCCGACCTCTCCCTGTCCTCTGAGCCACGCAAGCCCAGCAAGAGACCTCCACCAAACTACCTGTGCCATCTCTGCTTCAACAAGGGACACTATATCAAAGACTGCCCGCAGGTAAGCAGCCAACGAGCTCTGCGCACCCTGGGGAGATAGAAAGAGAGACATGTTGCTTCATTGACCTACTTGTCAAACAGGCATCTCTCTGTCTTTTTAGTCATGTGTATCAAGTTAATTCAGAGAGCTACTGTGCTGAGCATTGAGAGGTAACAATCTTTTTTTAAAACATGAATATCATCTGATTTTCTTTCTTTTTTTAATCTAAATTTCTCTGGCATCTGACAGTGACATTAATCGATAATAACAAAAATATTAACATCAGGGATATCACACATAAAATGTGTTCAGCAGGAAATGAGGCATACAGTCATTTTCAGAAATAGTCTCTTAGTCACTTGTGTTTCGCAGGTGATATTAGCCGTTGTTGTTCTAGCAAATGTAACTAAAAGCTTCATAAAGCAGTGGTTTTGTGTAGATGCATGACAATATGTTTACAAAGCAACACATTTAAACAAATGATCAAGTTAATGTGGTATCAATGGTCTCAGTGAGAAAAGAAATACTGCAAAAGTCAGAGATGCCAGAGTGAGAATGTTTTGCCCTCAAGATAAACAGGTGACAAGTTTGTGATTTAAATTCGCTTATGTGCTTAAATGCACTGTTTTACTAGGAAAACCATAGGAAATCATGAGAAACCACTCCCTGACCTTTAATTGTCTTTTTTCGACTATTGCAACAGCATTCTCAGAGCGATGTTTACCCTCAGGACAAGGAAAATTATGTCCAAGCTTCTTTAAAAAACTATTTTGGTTTCAGTTTTTAAACACGAATTGGTGGTTTTAATGTAGAGCACTGTTTGTTCCTGAGTTTTTTCCTTGTCTGATCTTTCACTTTCTTCATTCCAATACTGATTTCATGAATAAAAAAAAATAAATAGTGTTAAACTTGCAAAAGTTCCAGAAACAAAGATAAAATACAAGTGTTTGTGAAGGAGACAGTGTCATCTTTAATTTTAAGCCTTTAGTGTTTTATAGTCTTTGGACATTGAGACAGGGTGAGGTTCTTGTTCAGGCCCAGACTCAAGTCAGAGCTGCATGGAATGGTAATGCAGACCAGATGTGGGATTAAAGTGGCAAACCTCCCTTTATGAAAGATGATGAGGGTTCCCTGCAGACTGTTAAAAGTCCTATCATGATGAAATATCTCCACCTCTTTGTGCACGGCTGAGGTAATTTACAGACTTTTCCTTTGACGTTGTCAACATGCTGCACTGAAATACACTGATGTTTGTTTTTATAAGGGCGTTTGCTGTCCCTGATGGGTGATGGAAAATATTGCTCATGTGCAATTAGGCCTATAACAGATTGGACTGAAGTTTTATCAGTGTTATGATGTAATTGTGGATTAATTTACAAAAACATAGCATTCATGGTCATGTTACGTTGACTGTGATATTATTGTTATTTCCATTAAGATATTAAGCTATTTTCAAAAGCAGGGCTTTTCAAACTTTTCATTCTAAGGGCCCCCAAATATGATGATTCATCTTTCTAAAATATATACATAAAAAACATTTGTTTTCCTGTATGAAGACACATTTATACTGTGCCTGAAAAAGCGTGATATTATGAAGATGTTATTTGCAAAGTAATTGGCCTTATATTGTTACTGTTCTAAAGCCAGTGCAAATTATTTTTAAAAATCATCTTTGCGATATTGACATTTTATATCTTTTTTTATTTTATTGATTTTTTTCAACTAAATCTTTTTGTCCACTATTAGTATAATATTATGTGTAAACCTTAAAAGTCATATTTTCAATTCATTTCAACTGTATTTATATTGTGTGGTTCAAAATAAATATTTTTCCAGAGCAGATTTACAGTTAAATTTGACAGTCATAAAAATACATAATAAAAATATGAAATTTCCTCTCCAGTTTTCTTTGCTTTGAAAGTCTGAAAACCCCTGGTCTATAGGATTCTGCACAATGGGGTTCACTAAGTTGGTATCACCCTCTCATGTTAAACAGCTTAGAGAAACAAATACAGAAAGAACAAATGCTGAGTTTTATTAGGACAAAACACAGCTGGCTATAATACTAGCCTGAGACCAGTCAGTAAATCACTGTCAGAACTGTCCTGTTTTATATTTCAGTTGCTTGTGTGAATGCCAGTGGAAACACAAGAAAAGTCCTGTCCTCCGATAGTGTCCACACCTACTCAATTCAACACGGCTGCAATTTACCTCCCCCCGGGTCTCACTTTCTGTGATTTACTTTCCATTTGTCATATGCCGCATCTACGTATTTACTTGTCCGGGCTGATTCCTGCCAGTAAGGACAGTTGAAAAATGCTGAACGTGGTGAGTATGATCTTGTCTCAGAGGATATGAATTCCAGGGTAAGCTGGTCCCCACTAAGGGTTTGTCCTGTCCAGAGGACTACATACTCCCTGCCAACACAAACACTGAGGATTTGACTTCACAGGGCACAGCGGGACCTGTGATCTAAAGCCAGTGCTGAGAATCACATTCTCATGCGTTCTCCCAGCGCACTGTCTAGGTCTCCATTCGTTTCCCAGCAGACGAGGTGCAATGGGCCAAGCTCCCCAGTCAGGGCAGGGGCCGAGTTTCAAAACACAGCCGGGGACTGAAGCTGGTTGTGGCGAGGGTGTCTCGGCCAGATAGGAATTGGGGAATGTCATGGCTCGGTTGGAGCAGAGCGTGGGGGCAGGAAGCGTGGTGGTTATGTCTTCTGGTGTGTGTGGTTCAGACTCACATGTGACACCTAGGGGAAGTGGTTGTGGCCCTAGCAGAGCTCCACAGGGAGCACTAGTTAGAAAAGAACACCATTGAGCAGGCAGCTGTTTGAGCAACTCTGCTCTGCCCAGGGGCAGCTAGTGAGAGTTATGTAAACAAGATCGACTAAACGGGGGAACAGTTTTGCCCTGTCATTCATTACCCAGAATTCGCGAGACCTCGAAAAGCCGTGGCCCAGTTCTACTTGTTTATATTATTCCAGTCGAATATCTGATTGTTTCAGATGATGAGGCTCAATCTACCCCTTATACAGAGGTGCGGTGGGATTTCCTCATGGAAAATGTGTGCGCTGGAATGCGGCTTGTAGAACTGTAAGAGCCCTGCATGTAAGCTCGTGAGTCATGTCCTCTGCAATGTATCCCTATTGCCAATGCCCTTTTTTGTGTCACAGTCTCATAGTGACACTGGATGTCATTCACTGCAAGTGTTCTGACTCCCACCCTCACCCCATCAATGTGAGTCTTGTTAGGAAATCGTCGAAACGGTACAGGGTGCAGAAAAGAATGCCTTTTGTTGTACGAAGAAATTACTACAGGGTCACAATCATGTTTCTGTCTCCTACTTACATTTAACTGACATTCCTGCTTGATGTGTTGTGTTAGTGGCACAGTGCAACAAATGGGATGTTGGATGTTTTGAGTTTTTATTGTTCAAACCATACTAGAAAACTTCCTGCCATTGTTCATTTTTACACTTTTATTTAAATCATAGTCTTTTCTTTTGTGAAATTAAGAAAATATTATTAATATTAAATATTTCCTTGAAAATAGCCTTTAAATGTAATATATATTTTGTCATAGCATATTAATTTTTTTTATCCAGTTTTACTTCAACATGGCATGTTTGGTCGATAAAAATAACATTTTAGTTGATGGGAAAATATTAAATTAAACCAAATAATCACAAATTGTATGCATTAATTTAAACATGCATCAACATTTAACAAAAAGAGCATGTGATAACTGTCCTTATGAAAACCTGAACACCAATAATTGTTTGTTTTTTAGTTATTCATTGTCTTTGTTTAAGCACTTTGTTTTAGCAAGAGCATATTCACAATGTGATTTGCACATTCTGACTAGCACATAACTTAGTTCAGGTTGACTTCTGCATTCATTTTAATGCAATACAGTAGATTTAAGGTGTTTACATTCATGTTGTGGATTTATGTAATTCATCTCATATATGTAGGGTCTAATTAATTAACTTTCCAGTGATGCACTTCATTTTATTGGAGTTCATTCACTGTTTTCCTTCAGTTCATGCAGCTCAGTCATTATTAGCTACTATTATTGGATTTTTTTTTAAACAAAATCAAATTCTTTCTAGATTTTTTATCTTCAAAAAACATTGTTAGTGCCCTGTTAATGTCTTGCAGTGTTTTTCTCATCATATTTTGTCAATAATACCATTGACACTAAATAGTTCAGCGTGTGCATTTTTCGTCTTGTCTTCAGTATCTCTTATAAAATAAAAAACACCCTTTGTTCATGAACATTTTTGTCAGTAACTTCATTGACAAAATTAATGCTGTATACTGAAATTGCATGAAATTCACGGATAAACGAGATACAGTATAGAGTAGACTCAGCTGGAGTCTGTAGTCTTCATATCCTTTGATGGGAAAATTGTAGATTTTCTTATGTTAACCAAAAACACATGAATGTCATTGATTTCATTAATTTCCCAATCTTCTGTTTTTGAGTATCTTTTTACAGTTGAAGCTTGTTTACTATTCAATTTATGTGGAATTTTAGAGGTTTGTTGATGGTGCAGGTTCTGAAATAGTCAATATAGTTAAAATATAGTTCTTTTTACTATATTGTAATTTTACTATTTTGTATTTTTTTAATTAATCACATAATTTGCCATTTGTGATGGAGCTTTCATTCAAGTCTATTTTTCTTTTCAGCATAACACAAATGTTACCCGTATGTTGCATTATTTAGTTCTTCTAAGTGTTTTGGGCCACTTAAGTCTATTGATTAAAGGTGGCAGATTCAACACACTGGAGGCTATTTTGAACAAATGGTGCTCCCATCATCATCAGCATGAGTGAAATCTACCCTAGCACTTCACAGTTTGCCAACTTCATTACTACCAAAGCGAACACCTTTGTGAACTTGCAAGTTTTATTTCACAGAGCAGTTTTTCCACCGTTGGTCAGAGCGATAAAGCTTTTATGATTTGTTGTCGCTGTTATCATTATGTAAGATAGTGAAATTGTAAACATTAGCCTGGGGTTGTGTAATTTCATTTGACAAGAAACCTTTGTTTGAGACAAACTTCCATTACTACTGCTCCCGCCTGTGAAAGGAAAACACTCTGATGTAAGAGGCAATCACTGAGCTCTTAGGAGACAGTCACCTTCTCCTCAGTCTCTTGCTGAGATAATTACATAAACATGGCTCTAATAGGGAGCCAAAATGACAATGCATTTCCTGCTTCTTGATAGAAACAAATAAATAGCTGTAACTGCATACATAAGCAAGTCCATTTTCAATCAGAAACTATGTCAGGCTCGAGTAATGAGGTGTGAATATGTATTGTTAAAATGCTTTGTAATATATAGTGCATACTTGGTCATTTGACAGTTCTTTTGTTCTGAGAATGCTAGAAAACTTTTAATGACTGTATCAAAAGTCACATACATTCAGTGACATGGTATAAATTATGGGACTCATGGTCAGATATGGCCTCTGTGGATTCGGCTAAGTGCGCCTTTTGTTGTACGCTATATGTTGTCTTTATCTGTTTTTGGGACAATAAATCAGGCAGTTGTTTAAATCTAGAAAGAATTATGTACTGAGTTACAGCTGATTCCCTTCTGCACCAAAACATGCTGTCAAACATTTTTGGTAATGCTGTATTATGATGTAAATTATTATATGTAAATTAAGAGGTTTCAGAAATATTTGTCTTTGTCTTTTCAGTTTTGAAATCCAACTTAAACTGACTGTCAGTGTTTAGATTTTCAACAGTTTTAGGTTTGAATTTAGCATAATTTCATATTCATTATCTCTTTACTCTTTCTCTTTCACATACAGCATGGTTCTACTGAAAAGAAAAAAATAGTTTTATTACTATTAGTATATTTTAGTTTACTGGCATTGTTATAGAGAAAATCAGCTCCAAAGTATTTCTACAGAGACTGACGTTATGTGTTATGTTACGTTATGTTATTGTAGGCAAATTGCACTTAGTAAATGAATCTGAGTGTGATGTTGCTTCATAAATCTGTTTGTATTCATGTTTGTCCAGACCAGCTGCTCAGTGTTTCTCTCAGCCTGTCAATCTGCTGTCCTGGGAAACAACCAGTCTGATGTTGCAATGCAGATTTAGTGCTCATGTTCATGGTCCAAAACATGTGTTTTGGTTGTTTTTATGTATAGCATAATCATGTACAATATTAAAAGTCTTTTTGAACTATAATGATTCATCTAATTTAATACTGACTATTATTGATTTACTGATTTTTTTTTTTTTTACCAAATAATCATATTAGAATGATTTCTGAAGGATCAAGTGACACTAAAGACTGCTTTCAAAAGCATTAAAAATTTTACCAGCCCCAAACTTTTGTGATAGTGATGTACATTTATAACAGTACTGTATATTTATAAATTAGAAATGTAAGTGCACTTGTAAGAAGTGCAATAGACAGTGATTGGGTGCCTCTTTATTTAAATACATCTTAATAAAGCATCAGTTTTGCTGATGGTGTGATTAGAGAAGTCCTTGTCAGGATTTGGAAACAGTCAGCTGATGAAGGCCAGCACTAGGGAGAGCACATTTAACACACTTCCTCAAAATGGAAATCAAAGTTAAAAGAATATGAAAAGCTGGTTTCCTGCCAGCTGCTTTGTGTTCTTTACACAGAGAACAGCGCTCTTCCTCTGACTTTTGCTGATACAACAGCAAATGCGCCTCCCTCTTTCTGTCTTTCTGGCCTGTGGATGTCCCTTTGCATGAGACCTCTGTGTCAACAATCAGAGGAGGATAATGATAACATCTCTTCAAGTGAGAGTTGTGATCTGTTGTCATATTTATAAATGAGAAGACCGCAAATGTAACTGGTGTTCTGCTTCAGAGTTTTTCTGGGTTTTTTGTTTGTTTGTTTTTTTGTTAAAGCATGCTTTCCTCAAAGAGATTAATGAGGACAAATTAAAGGACACAGTGGCATTCTCAGTCTTTAAAAAAGACCCTCAAAATAATGACAGAGATTCCTGCTTTGTGCAGACAGAGTATATTGCTTGGATAAAGAGACTAAGACGTTCAACCCTTCACTGATGTGGACCAGAGTACTGAGGATAATTATTCACTAAATCCGTCGTAATTATCTTTTCATTAACTTTTATTTGTCCAGAATCCTTCATAAAGATTTCAATCATTTCTCAGTGAGGGGTTGTGGTCATGTCTGGTCTTGTGAGAACAAAAGTTAATGAAAGAAAACAAATATAAGAAGTGGATGTCAACACTAATATTATACAATCTGCTTGTAAAAAATGACATGATAAATTTTGATTTGTGGGCTTTTGATTATGATTAGGAGATTTTCTGCAAGTTTTACTTCATCTGGGTTGTATTTTGTTCTCTGGGCTTTTTCTTAGTGAGACCAGACTGAATTCTTAAAGGCATAGTTCACCCAAAAATTAAAAAAAGTCTTTATTTACTCATGTCCATCCAAACCTGTATGATATTCTTTATTTTATGGAACACAACAGAAGAGATTTTGAGAAATGTCTCAGTGATTTTTGTCCATACAATAAAAATTGTAACTAATGAGTTACCAACATTCTTCAAAATATCTTCTTTTGTGTACTACAGAAGAAACAAATATATTTTTGGGTGAACTATACCTTTAACATGATGTAAGCACTTAAGATTTCTCCAGTGGTTAGTCACAGGAAGTCCCTTCTAAATTATTATTGTTTAAAGTCGACAAAGCCACCATAAACCTGCACAAGGTCATTGGTATTGTTACCAAGAGGTTGTTTGTTGTTATAAGACTATGTACGACCTACAAGTTCCTTTGATTACATTGTACCAATCTAATAACTTTGGAGGAATGACCATTTGTTAATCGAGGAATGGAGGAACTTTGGAGGAATGACCATTGTCCTTATCTAACATGGAAACACATCCTGCCCAGCTTAGAAGAACAGATAATGTACAACCGTGAGCTCATCTGGTATCATATAAACAGATAACCCTGACAGATCCATCCCTCTCACCCAAGTCACTAGATTCCAAACTGAATGACATCGCTCATATTTTGACCTCAGGATGTGAAAGGGCTGATGTAGACAGTCTTCTATTCAGAATGAATATTACTGAGGACTAACTGGCAGCGTTACTTCTTACTGAGGGCACACGAGCACAGTAAGATGGTGTCAGAGGAATAACACAGCAAGCTTTGTGTTCAGGTCTGAATCGGGACTGTCAGGAAGGGCCTAGTGCTGGGAATGGCCGATGTTAATTAAAGGTCCCATTGTTTGTCTTTAGGATCCCCAGACGTAGGGGTCAGGAAGTCAGCTCGTATTGTTCACCCAGTGGGATGCTGACTACAGCGCAAGTGGGGACCACAGATCTTTTTTCTTTTTTAATCACAGAACAGGCAATCTCCTGTTGGACTTATCTTCTCTTAGCAATAGAGACTTTTATTAAGGAGGACCAGGGAAGACACTCAGTTGTGTTTTTTGGAGGAAGTCTATAACATGACAAGATATCATTTTGCAGGGTGACAAATCATTGAGGAGAGGCGTTCAAGCCAGGTACCCAAAAGCTGTCTCATTACCCAAATAATCATCACTTCAACTGTCGTTTATTTTTAATGCAGTGGTTGCAAGACCACCACTATTAATATTACTCCTTCCTCTTTCTTCTTCTTCTTTCTTCTTTACATCAACACATTTTTACAAGTAATAATAAATTTACAGACTATTTATTTCTGTAAATAAAATAGATGTTCTGCCTCTTTTGGAGGTTGTAAACATTCATTTATTTATTTAAATTAATGTTTTAAAATATCCTATTGACTTAGATTAAAATGTTTGGCATTAGTAATCATAATGATGACAGTGGTGATGTTATTGTAATGTGTGCCTTTTGAAATTGGATTGGTTCTCTTTTCTCAGTTTATTCTGACAGGAAGATGTTGCATGCATTTAATGCAGTGTTTAATTTACACAGAACCATTAATAATATTATTTTTTAGCATTGAAAGCTACCTTTGGATCAGCAAATCTAGTTCCAGGTTTTTTGATGATGATGATTATAATGATGATGATGGTATCATATTTGTTGGTCACTCAAGCAGCTGACCATTTCTTGCCACATTATAAACACTGAAACGGAACTTTTATTTCCAGATATGTGGTAAAACAATATGTCTGACTGTTATTTTTGTCTATATGCAAAAATTTACTTCTTGATGTTGTAAGAATGACAGAGTTAAACCCATACTGTGGTGTACTGGTTCTTGAGCCCGGCACAAAGGACATACAAAAGAGGCTCTTGTAGCGAGCTGGAAGGCCTGTGTTGAGTCACTGCGGTGGCTGGAAGGGCTCAGGGAAGTAGTGGGGGTGTGAGGGAGAGAATGACTGAGGGGGGAAGGGCAGTATGGGAATGTTTTTACAGTCTGACCTGTGATCTTCCTTCCATTCTGCTCCAGTCCTTCTCTGACACACTGAATCTGTGTGGTTCCTGGTCTTGGAGCGGCCCCCAAAATTTATTTGGACACTTAGTCATGTATAAATGTCAAAATATCAAACCAAATGGCATTTGTTTAAAGTCTATGTAAAGTCAGTTCAGAGAATTGTTTGTAAACACATTATAAATGTTAGAAATGCATTGCTGAAACATGTTACAAAGACTGAGAACTATATAGTACTTAATTGTGGAGTTAGACCGTTAATCGTGATCAGGATTGTTTTGGGCGGGGCTAAATCATGACTCAATGATGCAATCGAGCCACCATCCGATCACTAAGACGTGTGTTCGAAACTAAGTCAAAAAGTATTTAAATACTTTCTGGTCATCCAGTGTTAGTGGTAGATGCCCATAGTAAATGTGATAAACTATATCTATGGTTACTCTGCTAGGACACCTGTGAACTTGACTTCACATATCCACCAAAAATCACAGTTGGTTAAAATTCATGGCAAAAATATCAAATGTTCTTCTGTAGAGTCGTTTGTTTGGACTTGCAATTTGGTTTAATATTTAATGCAATACAAGTAATACATTTCTAGATGTCCAAATACTGTATTTTTGTGCCCAATTTACATCTTTCCAGAGATAGTAAGTGTAAATAGTATATAGTTTAGTGCTTGTGTGTGTGGGAGAGAGAGAAACTGGTGAGGCTATCTGAGAGAAGACAGTGAAACAGGCTGAAATGTAAACAGATAGAGCTTATCATCATGGCTGGAGACATAACAGACAGCCCTCTCCTCTGGACACAGCTGAGAGCAGCTCATCCGAGGAACGACATGTGTTTACATGGATAATTACTACACAATAAATCCCTCGCCGTTATCATAGCGTAGTCAGATAAACAGATAGCATGATGATACAGCGACAAACCACACTGTAAAACAGCTCACATGTGCACAGCCACATCCTAAGTGCTCAAAAACAAACGTGCGTTTCAGCTGAGGAGAAAAACGTGTCTCTCTTACAAAAAAACAGTGGTGCAATATGTCCTCTTCGTTATGTCAGCCATGTGCTCTGAAATAAAATGGAAACATTTAGATACATTACCTCGATCTTTTTACACACAAGCCAATCAACCTGCTCATGTCATTCATTGCTTTGGTAACTTAATCCCATTTTGCAGCTGTACAAGTCGTTAGGGTTAGCTGGGCTGGCACAGAGATCCTTGGGAATTGGGTTTTTGACCATTGCAGATACAAGGATCTTTTGCATGTGAACATTTTGAGAAATAACATGAGGACATTTTTAAGATGCGATCGCTATCGGGAATTGGGCTGTTGAGGGTCTCGTGTCATAGTCTGTAGCAATGGATTTAGTTTGTGTAAAACTGTTGCTATGCGACCATCCGATACAGTCCACAATTCCTATCTCATGTGTCATCAGTTTTCAAGGACCGCATGTTGCATTAAGAGAGAAGGGAAGAGAGAGAACTATGAGAGAGAAGATTTCGAACCCGATCAGAACCGATTAATAGAAACGTCAGCATTATCCGCGTGAGATATTTTGCCAGTGCCAGCTAGTTAATGCGAACCCCAAGCATTTTTCCAGTGAAACCGAATACATAGAAAACATTTTTCTACACATCGGGCCAAGAGAAAACCTTCTCCTGAGAAACCGAAGAACACAATGTGCTCATTCATAAATAAAACTCCCACCCGTACTC
>JAUZSZ010000115.1:22093566-22105504 GCA_034780575.1 Labeobarbus marequensis | reverse complement strand
CACACAACAGCAAATGAACTCATCACATCAAAACTCCCAAGAAACAAAACCTCCAGCACCATGTATGTAAATGGACACACATTTGGACCGAGATACATTTTAAATAAAAACGAAATCAGTTGTTTCCAGTCTGATAACCAGACACAAATATCAAAAACAAGAGGGCTGACTTTGAATGGTCCATCAACAAGATGCCTTTCATCAATGAAAGCGATATTTGCGTGCTGGTTTGAGACTAACGTAAGTCTTCTTCATGTCATCCGGTTCTTCTTTCTTGACTAGATGGTAGCGTTCACCCTTTGTGGTGACCACCTGACTGCCGTGATAGCGCACCAGTTTCTTAGGAGCCTGCAGATGACCATACAGGAAGTGGAAAGAATTAATATCCACATAATTCATTGATGTTATACAATGCAATCACTGAAAAACGTACGTCTTTTGGAGTGACTGGTCTGTGCACTTTCTTGTCTTCTTCACTATCAACCAGCATGTACCTGCGGGGTCCAAACATTTGATTAGACATTTTTTGCAACTTGCAGTGACATCCAATATAACAAGTTTGTGAAATAGTTTAAAAGAATTTGAGATCAAGGTAACAACTCACTTTTCTAAAATGCTTGCTTTAAGTTTCTGATCAACTTCAGCAGAAACAGTCTTTCCTTGGTTTGCCTGAAAATATACAATTTTTAAGGCATCAGTGTTATTTTAGTATTATCTATACACTATTATAGTATTATTTAATATTTTGAGTATCCTTTTATTTTATATTATCAGTTTGTATTGCGATTTTAGTTAAATACTTTCATTTTTTCTTTTTAGCTTCAATTTATTTATTTTTTACGGTTTTGAAAAATATACGACTAAACATTTTTCATTTTCTTTTAATTTTTTTCCATCTAATATTTATATTTTATTTTAACATCATTTCAAATCTCTCTTTTAAATATAAAAACCATTAACCATTAAACAGTTAAGAGATAATAGGCAAAAACCCTAATTATAAATCATTTTATCTATAATTCAATTTTATGAAATAAAACTACTTTAGTGAAAGGAGCTACAAATGAACTTACGTTGAGAGACGTGGGGCACTTAAGCTGGACATCTCCCTCAATAATGAGACGAACAGCTTCCTCCATGTCTCCTTTAGCAATAGACAACGCACTTCTGGCCTCAGTCACACTGCATTTAGGAAACATCTCAAGAAGATGTTGCTCCTGTGTGTCCCACGATAATTCGCTAACCTGAAAACACAGTCCCAAATACATACTCACTTGCAAACCAGCTTGCCAGCATCTGGTACATTGTACATGTGCATGAAAGGCCTGTTACCTGAGCTGTGGCTCCCTCTGCTTGTAATGTGAGGTTATGTGTCTGTTCTTTTGAACCTCCAAGGCCTAAAGAAGAGCTTTCTGAGGGGGGAAATTTACCTTCCTCTATTTTCATCTCTCCAGATTCTTAAACACAGACACAAATCACATTTCAGAGTGCTTGAGTGGCTTTTTGGTTGATCTGCTTTTTATGACAAAACTGAATGCATCTAATATAATAAAAAATGCAACATCTGCTACGAAAGGAAAATTACCTGTGTCTCGGGCTGAGGCCAACTTTGATGCCAGATTAAACATCATCTCACAAACTTTTACACTATAAGAAAAAATTACCAGCAGTCAAAAATGCATGATATTGCACATTTTGTAATACAAAATAATTGTAAACCTAAGTAGGAATAATCTTTCAAGACATCTGTCCACAGTTACCTGTCAATATCTGAAAAACCAGGAATGTATGCCTCCAACATTTCAACAAACACCTCTACGTCAAAGTTTTCCTCTACACTTTCTTGAGATCCCAAATCCTCTAGCACCCCAGTGATGTAGGACAAAATCACATCATCTAGAGTACTAATCAAAAAACATGTCATTGGTATATTTTAATGATTGAGTAAAAAATATAACTTTAATTAAACGTATGAAGTGACACGCCCTCACCTCAGATCCGCATGAGGAATATATGACAAAATGAAGTCGTACAGCGCGTCGTGGATTAGTTTTTTAAGATCCATCCTTACATGAAGTCGAATCGAAAAGAAGAAGAGAGAACAAAGAAGCAATGACAATTTGTTAGAGAACTATATGAGAAGCTTTAAGGCTGGTATGCTGCGGAAAACAATCACTACATTACTGTGGCAGCGTGTTGGAGATTGAGTTCAATATGTGAGTAGACAACTGATAACAAATTGAAGGAGACACAAACAAGCATCTGCACCTTTTTGGTTATCAGCAGTTTCGAATCTTGCAAAAAGTTGCAACAAACTACTTTCTTATGCAAGGCTTAAATAGTCCAAAAACATATAGTTTTGCGTGCTTCGACGTGGATGCAGATTGAGTGCACTTTTTTTTTTTTTTTTAATTCACAAATAATTTTATTTCATGTGTTGGAAAACATGTTTGCAAAACGGCAATATTTGCACGCGATATCTACAAAAAAAATTTTTTTGGTGTATAATCATACAGTTACACAACCAATCTTATGGTTAACATTTTAGAAACACGGCGGACAAATGATATGCATTCATCCGCTGTCATATAGAAGCATCTGATACCGATATCACGGTTTGTTTATCTGTGCTCAGTATGGTAGCCGATTGCTAACTAGCATAGTCCTATAACATGCGCAAAGGCCTTTTAGGATGTTCGTCTCACCTTTGGATCAAACCGCACAGCTAAAAGAATACAAAGGAAAAAATCAGCTAGTAAAAATTGATAAGTTGTGTCCGCAAGCTGGCAATAAATCGTAAAATGTTTAGCTAATTCATTAGCCCTGCGCGTGGTCGATGAGGTTCAAAACCTTTGACGTCACGTCCGCTTTAATGTAAACACACCCTCGTGTCAGTGTTTTGTTTGCATTTCCAGAGCCGAGCAAACTATTCTGCTGCATGATACAGTTTATTTAGCAGTCAGTGTATAGAGCTGTGCCATAGTGCAGATTTACGCTTAGAGTTCAAATGTTTAATGTGACTCTACCTAATGATGAATTACATGTCTTGTTTTGAGCTTCTGTAGTTTTTTTGTGCTTGATTATGATTGCTATGATTTCTGAGTTATAGTTGTGATATATTTTAGTAGAACGTTTGTTTTATGTCATCTTCTCATTCACAAACAAAGACTAAAGTAAGTCACCCATAGCAAGCATTTTTTAAAGTCAACTAATTGCAAGTAGAGATTGAACAATATTTTGTACAGTTACGACACGTAACGTAATTTTAGGTTTAAGTGTCAGAGAACAATGCACATTTTCATTGTTTTATTTCTACATTTGTCCCTTTAAAAAAATGAACTATAGCAATAAAAACAAATGTAAATAAAATATATTTGATGCATAGCCTATTTTATGTAACAGGCCTAATAATAATTATAAAACATCCTAAATATTTTATATAACTAATATGAAAATAATATTTTATATAAACAAAATACATAATACAAAACCTATACATTATAAATATTTTATTTACAGATACACACCCATTTTTTTAGCTACCATAACTACCACTATAATAGTAATAGTAATAATTATATTATTGTCATGATCATTATTGTGCATAAATTATTATAAATAGTTTATTTTTATTTACTTTTGTTTTTATTGCTGGCATAAATAACTGCTACTATAATAATAATTTTATATATGTCATTACATTTTTCGTGGTTGTACATTGCAATTTATTTTTATTTCTGTTTTCTGTTTTGACCTCTTAAGGCCAAAATCCTAAGTGTTTCTCCCTTGAGAATGAGAACTGGAAATTTATATGCAAATAATACACTGCAGTTACTTTACCTGTAAAACGCAGTTGTTTTCTGTTCAATTTGATCTAGCAAAGGATGCACTTATCATTAGATTAGAAGAATATCAGAAAAAAAATAAAAATGACCATTATTGATCTATCTCTTATAGCTGCTGTCTGTGGTGTTTTACTGATCGTTTATAAAGCCCTTCCTCACATACGTCAGCATCTGTTAGCGCACATATAAGGGGTAAAGAGAGCTCCAGTGTTATTACACTAGTGTATGCTGTCACGCCTCCTGATTACAAATTGGTTTCATAGATGTTTAGCGCTGCATAATTAATGCTTCATCACGCGTGTGTGTTTTATCCAGCTGCACTGTTTCATTATTAGTACGGGACATACAGTACATGAGGCTGATAATGAGTCTAGTCTCATGTTGGCTGGACTCTATTTAACCCGCTTGGGTCAGTGGCATGTAGAATTGTCTTACAAACTGAATGCATGAAAAAAACCCTTCCCTATTCTTTATATACACAGCTGATATATATCAAGAATATAGCAGTGTGTTCATTTAGTCTTAATACTAGACTTGTTAATGAAGTTGAGTAACAACACAGCCTAATTGGATGGAAGGTAGCTAGCTTTTAATGTGTATCAGATAATATGCATTCTTAATTATAAATGCATATGACTTATTCATAGGAAAAATGCTGTAGGGTAAGATCATAATGTTGGTTACGTATTCTAGAGGTGAATTAAAGTGGCACATTTGTGTTTTTACTGGGTTAAGGGAAGTCAAGTGAAGTAATCTGTGGCTCTTATTTATTGTAAGTGTGGAGAGGCTAATTGTCACTATAATTGGGGTAAGTTGTCACAATGGCATTTCATAAAACAGTAAAAATATAAATGGTAACATACCATGAAATTGTAATAAATTAATAGTTGAAATATAAAAAATAATATAACTTAGATGTGAAATATTTCCTGACCTGTAATGAGGATTTGATAATGGTTAATGTCTCATTTAAAATCTACCTAGTTTAATTGTGGTCTACTGTTACCCAGCAGCTATAGAAAAAATGTTACGGTGTTTTTATTTTAGTCTGTGGGCTAAAGTGTGATGTAGATTTGGAGATATATGGAAAATGTTTGGTCAGATTCACGGTTTGAACACTAGGTGGCTGCATTGAGTCATGATACACTTCTGCATCGTTACTGTTGACTTAGACAGAAACATAGAAGCAGTTTATAAATCGGGAAATGTGATGTTGGGCTCATTTTATATTTAGTTTTTATGGGGTTTACAGAAAATTGTTAATTTATAGTTTCTGCATGTTCGTTTTGTATTGCTTCTAGAAGTAGAGTTTTGCTGTTTGGGTTTCAGCAAATATTTTCTTACGAAAAAATCATTTAATAATTTATTTTAAAAATATAGCTTATTTATTTTCGTAAATACTAAAACGAATGGAATTATAAATACTTAAACGAATTATATAATTTATTTTTCTTTTGATATGAAAATGCTGTTATGGATATACAAAACTGTTTAATTTAGCAAAACACAAAACAGTAGCCTATGTGGATTTTTTATTTATTTATTTTTCTTTGAAACTTTCATACTTTTACCAGAGTCACTGTTATAGTTGGCCTAGTCTTGCCTTGCGTTCTCTTATTTGCCATTACTGACACAAGAGAACTATTTTCCAGTTGAAGGCACGATGTGTCCCATCTGCCAGCGTGCCAGAACCCTTGAGCTCAAGGTGGGCCACAGAGACCCTGTACTGAACCTGCAGGGACCACTGTGTCATGAAGCACATCCCGTAACAGAGCTTTAACATACTGTATGAAACACAATGCACTTACATATGTTAAAATGTTCTGAACAGCTCTGATGTTTGTTAAAAACACCTGGTTGTTGCTCTGTGTGTTCAGAAACCAGAGGAGAAATCAAGAACGTACATCTGTATAGTGAAAATCTGTTACACAGAAGTTCAGTTTATATTTATATTATTATTATATTATTATTATTTATATTATTTTTAGTTTCTCTCTAAAAATAGTTTCACTCTGTTTTAAAAAGATTAATTTTGTAGTTTGTAGAGAAGTTTTCTTTGATGATAGTGTCTTTTGATGACAAATATATTATTGTGTATTTTATTGTATATCATTATAAATCTATTTTAGCTTGTCTTCCTAAAAATACACATCACTTCTAGTTATTTTTCCAAAATATATTTTTATTTGAGCATTTTACTATTTCATTTGTCTGTTATAAATGAATAACTACATCTAAAACATTTTGCATTTAAAACATTAAAAAGTAATTAAAAGCTTTTCACTCATAGTTACTGGTATGCTCAAGCATATCATTCAGCAATGGAAGGCCAGGATACACAATGTGCATATTGTGTTAAAAGAGAAAGATTTCCATTTGATCAGACACAATGGAGGAAGACTTGATCTCCGCTTTGCAATTTCCTCTCCTTCGTTAGAGGAGCCAAACACGGTGTGAATAAATTTACTGCCAAATTAATTACCTTTTCCCCAACTTTAGACAATAATACCAGAAGCTGTCTGTCGGAACACATCTCTAATTATTTTATTAATGTTTGATTCACATTTCAGGTATAGCGCTTTCACTTTTTTTATTAACTTTATTATACTTTGAAGTGAATGTGTATTATTATATATTAGATGATCTGAATTGAATTACCCAAGTGCCAAAATCAAATCAACAGATTTTTGTTTTCGTCTCACAAATATCGTTAAAAATTGAACAAATCTATTGTGTAATTGAAGCCACCGAGTTTTATTAATGAGCTTTTTCAAGCTTTCACAATTTGCCTCCTAAACCTCAAATGGTGAAATAAATGAATAGAATTTAATCACACAGTCATACTGCATGAAGCTGTGCTTTCCATCATTTATTATGAGAGCAAAAGAATTTAGATTTTTTTAAATATATGTTTTAGAAACACAAGCAGTTTATAATTAATTTTAAGTTCAAAAACAAAAAAATTTTTCACTTAACTTTGCTGTATTCTGAGACCATATATACCATTTAAACTACACTGCAATTTGATGTATTTATTTAATAATAATAATAATAAAATACATTATTATATTTTTTAAATGATTATTTTTGTGCACTTTTAGTTGTTTGTTGCCAGGTGGTAATCTCTGACCATATCTTTATGAAAGACTAGTAGCAGGAAGCTCAATGTCAAACAGTAGCATGCATTCTGCAGGCATGCAAACATTATTTAGAGCCGCTTCTGTGGCCAGGGTATCAGGCTTGGGGGTCTGGAGCTGTATCAAGCCATCAGAGCTGGCTTATCCGGACTCCTGCAAGGCAATGCTTGCCTTCCCGTCTGGCTCCTGCTTAGATCCTGTCTCAAGGAAATAGGCACCAGACTGGCCACTGCTCCCTAAGACCCACTGCGAACAAGAGGCATAATGCGGTTTTGTGCAGTGGACGTTGTCTATTGTGGATGCGTTTAAATGCTTGAATAAACCGCTGAACTTGGTAAATGAGCATGTTTGAATTAGCCGATTCTGAAATTATTTTTATTAGTTAAGTCACTACCATGTAGCATGTGCAAAGCAGCATATTTTCTGTTTGGTTTCATATGAAATTATCCTATTAATGAGTTTTGTGGTGAACGAGCTTAAACCACCAGTAGTTATCAGATATAAATCATTAAAAAAGGTCAGCTTGTCTTACTATGAACTCGTCTCTCCTCTTCTGAAAATCTCCTGTGGAATTGAGCATACAATGTATATGCATGCTACAGCATCTATAGATGACAGATCTTACGGCTTATGATGTATGAAGTGCTTCATATCAAATGAAGACCTTGTTTCTGGCTCATATTTCTTATCAAGCCCGTCTGTGATGTGACCCCGGCACTTAACTGGTTAAAGTGTGTCCGCAATCCATCTTGAGGACCCCCTGCATATTAACATTGATCTGTTGGAAATGAAGAACAGACGTGTGTTATCGTTTACAGTGGGAAAATTTTTCTTTTCATGATAGATCTGGAGAGCAACATTTCTGACAAATGGCCTTTCTAATGTGTTTTGTTTTCCGTCAATAGTGTGGCTCTTCTCTGGATTGTGGATCAATAGAAGCAAACGCTCTGTGTGGTAGGATTTAAAGGGATAGTTCAGCCAAAAGTGAAAATTCTGTCATTATTTACTCCCCTCATGTCATTGCAAACCTGTAGGTCTTTCTTTTGTATGTGAAACACAAAAAGAGTGACTTAGAAGAATGTTCAAGCTTCTCTTATCCATATAATGAAAGTGAGTGGTGACCAAGTCTGTTCCTGAGGGAAAAAATGCTTTCAAAGTATCATCTTTTGTTTTCCATGTAAGAAAGAAAGTCATACAGGTTTGGAATGACACGAGGGTACGTAAATGATGACAGAAATTTCATTTTTGGGTGAACTATCCCTTTAAGATAGCTCTTCAGCGGTTTCTTTCTTGCCTTTTGTGGCAACGGTACTTTGCTTTTTATGTGTTAGTACCCCTCTGTGTTTTTAAACAAGTCTGGAATATTCAATAGTGGGTAGTCTGTATGGGGGGAAAGCGTTTTTACCAGTGAACATACATTTTCAGGACTGTTTCCAGAGCTTTTGGGTGTCTCTCATGTGTGAGACTGCTCAGTGGAGAGTAGACTCCCCTCGGTAGAAACATCTGTTGTAGAAGGGCCTGTCACTTTCCCTTTTGTAGGCTCTGTCTCTTCCTCAGACTGAGACTGTCATCAGGTTTGATCATTTACGCGGCTCAGAGAATAATGTAGCAGAATTGGGCATGCGTTCATGCAGTTGAGTAACTCTGAGCGTAGACGGTTTTTCTCCTTCAGATTCGGTTTCGAGAGGAGATGTTGTTTTTGTCACCAAAACCAAAATTTGAAGAGTGAGGGAGATCTTTTTTTCTTAGAATTTTAAATTGTGAGATATTTGTGACAAGTTTTACCATTATACTTTGTTTGTTTATGTAAGGACTTGGAGAAGCTAACAAACTTGACTTTAAACCTCCTATTATTGCATTTTATGTGGTGATATTTATGTTGTGGCAACTTCAAAAATAACAGATGCGATAGGCTTAAGCTATTTGCATGGACAGGCAGGCTCATTCATTCAGCCTTATCTCAAAGTTTTCATAGATGAGATATACCTGCGTCTAAAATGGCCCAAAGGTGTGGTGTCTCTCAAGTCAGACAGGAAATGTTTTTAGAGCAGCACCACAACAGTGCCACAAGGCTCCTCACCTCCTGGTGTCTTCAGGTCAACTGCCATTTATCTTGTGTCAGAGAGTACCTTGAAGTGATTCTTCATCTTATCTTGACATCAGAGCCACGTCAAAACATGATGTCTGTGCCACTGGAGAGAATCTATAAATAAAGGTGGAAATGCAATCTGAGCAAACAACTCAACCTTCATCTGCATTTACACTAAGGTGCTGCCAACGCCCTGTATGCTCAAGTCTAAGAACATAAGAATGAATTATGTGACATTTTGGGATAGTTCATTCATGAAAATTTAGCTGTGGAATTGAAATCATCCCTCTGCATCCCTTTTTTCGTACCTGGGTACTAAAAAGTTTTTTTTTTTATATGTGGTAGCTCACTGTTTGTTATGGAAAGTTAATTTCTCAAAGTTTCTAAATTATTTAATGTAAATGTGACTATTTCATAACTGCAATTTTATTTCTTCTAACTGCAATTTTATTTTTAGTAATTGCAACTTTATGTATCATAATTGTAGCTTTAATTTTTGTAAATGTGACTATATCAAATATGTGACTTTATCATAATTGCAACTTTATGGCTTATGGCTATTTTTTAATGTTACTTTATTTCACAATTGTAATTGCAACTTTACACCTTAAAATTGTGACTTATTTTGTGTAAGTGTGAGTTTATATCACAATTGTATTTATATATCTATGTATTTATATATAGGTTATTTGTTCTGAATGTAATTTTATATTTCAACTTTTTGAAACTCATTGGAACTATTAATGGTAATTTTGCCATTATTTCTCTCAAAGTGACTTACTTTTTACTTTTAACTTTATTTGAACCGTTTTACTTTTTAAATACAAAATTGGGCTTCCACACTCTGTCAAGTTGTGTGATATCTCTAATGAGCCTTTTGTACATTTTAGCTCAAACAGGCATTTGATTTCTGTTGGGAACATTTTTCTCACTTCAATAAGATATTGACAAGGATTTCATTGTTACAACTGTTATTGACACTTTAACAGTTACTTTATTAATAGCTCATGGCTATCTCTGCACAGTTCGAGTAGTTTGAGTTGCCATAATTGGATTTGATTTTTTGCTCCTTTGTTTATTGTCATTGTAAATGCGGCACATATTTTTCAGCACAAGAAGTGCACAGCAAAATACACCTTTCACAATTAGATTAAGCTCAG
Organism: Labeobarbus marequensis; assembly: GCA_034780575.1. Lineage (NCBI taxonomy): Eukaryota > Metazoa > Chordata > Actinopteri > Cypriniformes > Cyprinidae > Labeobarbus > Labeobarbus marequensis. The sequence goes on along the minus strand of JAUZSZ010000115.1, from coordinate 22,095,273 downwards.
CCAGACCTTTGCAGTTGGATGCACAGGTGGTTACAGGGTTCACCTGCCCTCTGTAAAGATTGTCTTGCTTATGAAAATACAGGTTATTTCAGGACGAAAACATGCTTGGCTTCAGCGTAAGGGCCCTGTGCCTGCACTCTTGCCTGTCACCATATTGCTCATCTTGCACAGCGAGTGGAATTCCAGCCCCGGTCTGCCCGCTCTCTTGCCAATGTGTGTGTTTTGTTCAGAGACTGTATTCCATTCTTCTAACTTTGTTCCATTGACTGAGTTGCCCCGAGTGAGCTATGAGAGACGCTGACTTTCTGTGCCAAAGGTACGCTAGCATTACTGTCTGAAGAAAATAAAGCTTGCTGTTTCGCTTTGCTGCCACCAGATGCAATTCGCAGCATGAAATACGGGCGGTAGTCTCTGGGCTCTGCGCTTTGTGCAAAAAAATTGCAGGGTGCTTTCTACTCTAAACGCACCATTTTCATTTTCAAATGATACAACTGTAGTCGTCTTTTTTGTATTTGTCTTTCACTCATTGTGAAGCTCTGGATATTTTCTCAGAGATGCAGATAATTTGATTCATTAATTGCTGTTTTTTTATTTTCTATGAAAGTGTCAGAATATGCTAAAGATGCTAAAGAGAATATTCCATAATAAATTCATCCTAACTCCGATAATTAAAGATGTAATGGATTTTCTCATCCAAATATGGAACGTATTAATTATTTTAGTTCCATGAAGATGATACTGTGTCTCTGGGGTGTTCTGAAGTTTGAAGTCGAAGTGCGTTGTTGTCGTAGATTGGCACATAATAATAAAAAAAGTGATTACAAGTTCCTGTCTCTTATCTACTACAGACAATTCCAGATCACCTTTCCAGGCTCTTGGTTTGTACGATTCCACACCTGTGTTATAAAATGCAGAAATGTTGTCTTTTCTCCCAGTGAGACAACACCAGTTACTTGCAGTTACTGAATTGAGCTTCCCCCTTCCACAAAAGCACCTCTAACTTAAAGGTTAAAGTGTGTTTGTCCTGCAAGCTGTTTTAAGAGGCATGGTTGTTTTAGCCTAATTTTTATTGACACTAACGTTTACAATTTTTATTGCTACTTGCAGTATTTGTGTTAAGAGTATATATTATATTTTGTATATTTTTAAAGGTTATTTTTGTGTTAAATTAAAGCTTTTTTCACTTGTATCTTGGATACACTGTATAGAATGCTTTTTTAAGTAAGACAATTCTACTTGAAAATGTCATGTTTAATTCATGTTACTTGCTGTTTGTCTTTGTAATTAATTTTGAAATTTACTAGCAATTTCTAAGAAAAATTGTTTTTTACACCTTTTTTAGTGTATACTAGGGTGGACTTTATTCAGACAAATGATAATTAAAATTATTAAATAATTTTATTTAATACAGAATTTTAAGTTGTATTTATATGTATATTTGCATTTATTTTTATAATTGACCTTTTCTAAAAAAAATTGTTACATTACAAGGTCAATATAAATGTGTATGCAATGTAAGAAAAAAACAATTCTCACAGTGTTGCCATTTTTGTTGTTTTTCTCAAAGATAATTAATATTGAAGCTTCCTCAAGTTGAATAAGGCAGATCAGAAAGGCTTTTACATGCTTTGGATTTTCAGTGGAGCCCATGTCATTTTCATATTGATTAATTATCTCCCCCTCTGACGTTCCAGCAATGAACTGGCC
>JAUZSZ010000115.1:21985853-21996552 GCA_034780575.1 Labeobarbus marequensis | reverse complement strand
GATGTAGCCTATTGTAGTAATTTAACGTTGTCTCTGGTATTCTGCTCTTTGAGTGTACGTGTGTTCAGGGGGCGTGGCTTTGGACGGTGATTGCAGGGAGGGTGGGACGTTCGCTTTCAGTGCTATCAGGCTAAAGTTAGCATTTTCGAGATCTCCAACGGCACCTTTAATTATATTATAAGCAATCAAGGTTATGTTGAACCATTACAGTGGAAGTAAAGGGGGTAATTATTTTATTTAAAAGCATAAATGTGAAGCTTAATGAAATTTGCGTATTATTTGAGCTGTGAAATTTCATTTTATGGTTACTTTAAGTTCTTAGGTGTTATATTGTCATGACGATGAAATTGTACAATTACACAGAAAATGTTAGTAACCTGTTTTTAAAATCATGAATACACATTTATGCTATGTGGCAATATTATTGAAATCGAATGTTTATGGATTCGGATCCATTTTCTCACTTTTTTAAGAAAAGGAGGAACTAATTCAAAATGTTTTTTGTGGTAATCAACATTTTGCCACAAATGCTGTCTATGAGCTTAACTTGTGTTAAACCCATAATATTTCTTAGAACTGAGTATTGAATATTAAAGTTGTGGAATTTTAATATCTTTTTTAGATTATATCCCTGATTCTGGTGTGTTTTTCTGAGCTCCAGGTTTCCTCCTGAAATGGGCCCAAGGAGGTTAGCAGCTGTGACAAAAATCAAAATCCATTTTCTGTGGCCAAATGTAATGAGGACCAAATGGTGGATGTTCCATTCATCTCTCCGGCCTGTCTGAGCATAGGCCGCAGGCAGCAGGCTTGTGAAGGCAGGTGTGAAAGCTGCGGGGAGTCTTATGAGCAACCCCATGATGCTCTATGTACAGGCATGACATTTTTACTAGTGTTTTTATTAGATATATAGTTATTTTTTATTAAATCACCACATCAATCTATGTGCGTATAAGATAAATCGTCCTGGTTAGAGGTCCATCTAATCAGGCATCACAAAATAAACTCTATTCTGGCTTCAAGAGTGGGCCATTGTTCCCTTGAAATTGTTCCTATTTGTGGACAAAATAGGGTTTGCTTCGCATACCGAGAAACATCACATGAAAATTGCTCCAGGATTATGACTGAGAGCCCCTCTTCAATCTTCAGAAAGCCCACCCACACAAAATCTGGCTGAGCAATTCACTATGGTGAGGTTAGACCTCGTGTGCGTCCAGAATATATTTCCCTCTGCTGGTTATGCACCGCTGTTTTAGGGTTTTGTGCTATTTTCAGTGAGGCAAGCGTGAATCAGAGAGTCGTGAAGGTTTGATGGTGTCATTTTGAAACTCTCACCTGGTTAATCTGGCAAGAGCTCTTGTTTCAGTGGTGATAAAATAGTCCTGAACTCCAGGAGCTTTCTGCCTGTGATTTGTATTTAGACTGAATGCTTGGGACTCTCACTGAGCACCAGTCAAGGCTCGTTATTCCCTCAGATAAACAGGCGGGTCAATCGGAGACCACCAAGGCAATTCCCAATTCTTCTGTTTTTTATTTTTTGCCATATTTATGTTGTAATCTTCATTGCCATGATTTCGCTTGGCAGTCATAAATCATAATAGCAAAGACTATAGAGGCACCAATTTACTTGCGGATAATAAGGTCTTTGTATTTATAGCTACGCTGGCAGTATATTTTATGGTTATGATCATGTGCATTACACCAGTTCATTACAATCAGCATTAGCTTGAGCTTTTTAATAGAATAAGAAGAGTGCCAAATGCCTGTATATTTTAACCTGCCTTTCTAATAGCCATATGAGTCTGATAACTAAGCAAAGAGCTTGGCGGTAATGAGTCATGTGACACCTCATGGGGTTTTCCATAACTATTTGAGTAAATGTTCACTCTCCACCAACAATTCCCTTTGATGACCCATTAGATATTATGGGGCAGCCTGCTGTGAGCTCCATAGTCATGATCTTACCAAATTTGTGTTTAATGCCCAAGAGACAAACAATAACTAGATTTTAAAAACTTCCTGACATTATCTCTCATCTGAAAGTCTAACAAGTTTTGTTGTGAGTGACACTTAATTTTTTAGATATTAGTGATATTGTTGTAGCTATTGGGGAAAAACACCCACAAGGAAACAGTGGGGGAAAAAGTCTAAGTATGTGAGAGCCCAATACTTAACCTTTTTTTTAATCAAAAAATATATTTTTTTAATTTGGTGCATGTTTTGGTATTTTACTTTAAATAATAAATATTCAGATTTATTTTATATTGTATGTTTGTTATATATTGTATTTATAATTTTGAATATAATTATGTATAATTTATATTTTACATTTAAACCGTTTTCACACACATTATTTGCTATACTGTTATTTCCCAATGTTTTATTGGCTACTCATAATCCCTAAGACACCTATTTGAAGGAGAGAGAGAGCGAGAGAGAGAGAGAGGGAGAGCTTAAAGGATCCGTCTCCTTTTGTTTTGAAATATATTTGTTTCATTGAAGCCTTTGCCACTGAAGCCTGATCAACTTCCATTGCAGACGCTTGTCAGCTGGGGAATATATAAAGATAAATGGTATTATGTTAAATTCCACTTAATGACAAATTTTTAATTTTCTGAACACGGTCATTTTCTGGCTTGTGAATCAAGTGTAAGGAGCTAATTACGTGAGGATCTGAGCAAAAATAACTCCTCATCTCAAGGATAATGGAAGAGAAATGTTGTAGATTAATGGCACTATTTATCTTTTTTAAATTTCTATCTTTCTCTGGTGATAGCTGTGCTCCCCAAGGAAAATATTCATAAAATGAAATTGAAGTCGTAACTTAATAGGTTATTAAAATTTTTGAGCGCATATCACTTCTTCTTTCGCTGCGCTGTAAATTTAAATTGAAGTTTGTGGCGTTCGGAGTCACCAGCAGAGTTTTTATGATGGCACAATAGAGGGGGAACATGCATCTTTGTCAGGAGGTATTTGCTATTCTAATTTTATGGCAGGCCAGATTATCAAAAAGGAATGTCATGGCGCGGGCTGCTGACAACACCTCAGCCTTCAGCCATGTGTTTCTATTAGGTGACTGTGCCGTCTGGGGGTTTGTTCGTCCCATTATTTTCCATTTCTGTCTTTTATCTTGATTTAAAGTGAGGCTCACTGCATATTCCTGTGCTGTCATTTCCTTTCCTCTGCCAGAGCCTGAGATTGGGCAGCACAGGGTGCCTCAGCACAGGGACTCGTTCTCTCTCTGGGGGCCATGTGTAGAGCGATTCAAGGTGGAATATCTTTAGCCCGCCAGTATGTTTGGAAACACCGTGTGAATGAGAGATGGTGATGGAAAGAGAGAGGGGCCATCATCACCGCTCTGGCGTTTTTTTCCTCAAGGTCAGGGGGCCAAATTTATTTATTTCCCTGAAAGTTACGATGAAATTTTACTGACTACTTTGCAGTAATGATGAGGGACATCAGCGGCCATAAATTTCTCTTGCCATTTGTTCACCAATGATGAACCATTTTTTATTTAGCCTTCAAGGACGTTACTTGATATTTGTATGGAAGCGGTGTTATATGTAATGATATCCATTTCATAGTGTCATATAACCCGGTGGAAAAATTAAAAGTAAAACTGACTGGGGTGCACGCTATTCATATTCAGCTGAGGCTATTGAAATAAACAGTAAATGTCAGACACAATTTGTGACGTCCTTGTCCGTGCTTCAAAATTGCAACTTAAATGCTTGCGCACTCTTCCGGGATCTTATATAGTTGCTTATGCAAAATAATTCATTTTAAAAAGGTTAATAATAAATATATTTCATTAATTAATCGTTCATATTTTCATATTAGGCTTCTGGAAACGTGGTTTAATAACATCATCAACTTATTTTTATTTCTTTTCAGTCCCTCCAGAAATCCACAGATTTCTGCAATCTAAAGGTCATGTAATTAGCATAACATCATGATGTCTTTTATTGATTGGCTATTTAAAATCCCATTGTAGTCCTGGGAGTAATGTTAATGGGTAGAAGCCACACCTCTTTATTGCCTCTATTATGATATCCCATGAGTCCTTGTGGATATTCCTCAGTGGGCACTCTTTTGTAGTTCATTAATGGTCAATTACTTAGAGCTCATGGGCCCCACTGTGTCATCAACAGCGATACTAGCCAACCCTCTTTCAAGCCTAACCAATCCCTGCTGCCTCCTAAACAAATAATAGAAAACCTTTCAGTGCGCAAAGGCTAGAATCACAGCCTCTTAACCAGACGATGCCGGAAAACCTGCAAGTTCCTGGTCCCCTGTTATTTGAAAATTAATACCATTTTGTTTCTCAATTTCAGGACGTTCAGCGTACATTTGTCATCTGAGAGATAGCAGCCTCCATTGTTGCCCCAAGGATATTTTCCCTGTTCCCCCCCTCCTCCTCAGTCTCTACTTAGAGATTCTGCATGCCGAAAGCTTAAAGTAGAACATATTGAAATGTTCAGACAATCCTGACCTGTTTATGCAAGCAGAGTTGATAGGTTGTCAGGCCCCCAGCGAGAGGGCCCAGAATGAGGCAAGCTATCCTTTAAACTGCCTGCCTGATATTTGTGGATAATAAAAGAAATAAATCAGACAATAGGCCTGAATATTTTATTTGTTATCCATATTCCTTATGGGCAAAAATGATACAGAAATGTAAAAACAGCAATTTCGCCCTAGCCCCTGACGGAATTGTAACACAGCTGCTGCTGTTTTCATGTCTAAAGACAAAGTGCATTCTTGCCACTTGGCTAGCTTGTGCTATATATGCTATAACTCTATTCAGCAGGCCGTTATCGTGTTTTTTAATGGGGCCATGGCTACCCCTTCACACACATAACCCCCTTCAGCCTCCTAGAATTTCATCCTTTTCTCTTAAAGCCCTTTCTTACCGCAGTTGGCTGTTTTGCAAATGTCAATGTTATGGTATCTTAGCATCGCCTATATGTAAACAAGAACCTGAGGCCTAGCCAGGTCATGCTGACCAATGTCCATCGCCTATTGCCCTTAATTTAGCATCTCTCGCCTTGCTGTGCCATGCTGTGTCTCTGTGAAAGATGCCTCCATCAGCAGAATGGTGGTGACAGTCAGATGGGAATGAGCTCGTGAAGTGATTACGAGAACGGGTGGCAGTCATTCAGACCCCCGAGATGACAGCACATTCAGAGGGAAAGTGCCGGACTGGCATTAATCCCGGGAAAATCTCCGGCCTCCAGGAATGCATTGTGGGCCTGATAAGATGGTCGCTATAATATGCACTTAATCTGCAGGTCTCCAATGAGCCTGCTTGTATTTCCAAACTGGAGGGAGCCATTGTTGTGAGGCCAGCAAGATCAGGGGCAAAATGGTAAGCTTTTATTATATTCTAATGCAAAACATGGCTATATCATACTACACCTCATCTGTGCGAAGCTATAAAATCTCAGACTTGTATAGAAACATTTAGGGAGAATTCTGTCATAATTTGCTCATGTTGTTTCAAAAATGAAGGACTTTTTTTGGTACTGGTTGATTTTTCATGCAGTTGAATGGGACTGGATCTTTCAAGCTTCAAAAAGTATGCAATAGAACCATTTTCATATAAGCAGCCAATATGTCTCATGTATTATATTCCAAGTCTTTTGAAGTCAACCAGACCAGTAATAAGTCATTATTCACTGATAGTCTTCTCTTGTGAGCTGCAACTGGACCATTGAGTCAGTGAGAACTGAACCAGATCCGTGAATAATTATTGGTTAAAAAGATCTGACTCAAAAGCCATGTAACGGCTTTAGAAGATTCAAATTCATTTCGGAAATGTATAGTACATCTTATGTTATGCCACTTTTATAGCGCTTCTGTATCCTTTTTGAATATTGACAGCCTTAGTCCCCATTAATTGTAATTGCACTAAGTGACCAATACATTATTTAAAAGTTATTTGTTCTACACTGTAAAAATAATTTTTTAAAGTTGTAAATAAAGATTACTGCAGTAGCTTTATTTCAGTCCTTCTACTACAAAATTTCACATTTAATTCAATTTGTTATTTGCCCCTTTTTGTTTCAAATTACTTGTGAAATGTGTATATATTTATGTGTATAAGTGTGTGTGTGTGTGTGTATGTGTGTATATATATATGTATGTATATACAGTATAAACAAAATGTTTATGTTATCATGTTTTTATTGTTAGTTAGCTGTTTTTTTAGTTATTTTTTTAACCTAGTCAAAATAACCCAACTGTAGTTTGATTGAGATTAATTGGAAAGCACAAGGAAAAAACATGATTTCTGAGAATTGTTAAAGACGGAGTTAAAAACAGAGTTTATTCAAATGATCTCTTCACACACATATATATGAAACATAATTATACTATATGATTATTTAAATAATAAAATTGGACCAAGAACTAACAATTAAACCAGCCTGAGCTCTCTCTTTTTCACATATGATAATTTCAGCTAAAATCAATATTTTATATCCACATACTACATTTATTTAGCTAAAGAAATGCATTCAGGATAACACAAAGGGCTCTTCATCTGATTTAACCCCACAATCGAGTCAAGCGTCCAGCATATGTGTTATATTAGAATATGAAAAGCAGAAGAGGGCAGAGAAGAGTGTGTGCATCTGTCGTTCCTCACCGCTCACTCAGAGTGTGTTGCTCAATAAATAAAGTAGAGATGAATCAGCTCTGACGTCTGGATTCTTCGAGATCTCACACGGATGAGGCTTTTGTTGTGTTAGTCAGTCAATATTGGCTAAAAACAGGAAGGATTGACTGTGCTCGAGCTGCAACACAGGACTTTTTGACTCTGGACTCCGGATCTGAGTCGGATGTGAGACAGTTTCATGATGCCAATCGAACCCAATGACTGAAGTTCCTGTGAATGAGGAGTCCAGGCTTGCTAAAGAGAGGGTGAGAGTGGGTTCAATCCGCAGATGCTTATGCAATACCAGACATGGACCATTTATGACAACAGCTTCAGTCATCCTATATATTATTCTGCATTATGTCATTTAGTAATGTTATGTAAACCCTCAGATGAATGTATTGCAGGCCAATCAAACACTGGATTTTGCCACATCTGATTGGCTGATAAAGTATCAACTGTAATTGATGCTGTATATTGCAAAATAATTTTTCATTTATTTTCTGCTATTTTGCATCTCATTTGTCATTAGTAAGGTATATTATATGTACATTTCAGCATAATATTGAATGTCACCTGCTCTGTAGTTTGTAGCTCTGTAGTGAATCTGACAAAAGCTGTCAAGAACACACAAAATATTACCCCGAAATAAAAAGAATACTTTTTTTTTTGCATTGACATTATTAATGACAATTGAACACATTTTCTTCCAAATTCTCAATGTTTTGCTAATGCATTGTTTGTACTGTAATGCAAATAAACAACAACAACAAAACACAATGACATTGAATTGTAATGATTAATTTATGATTGTAGCATTTCTTGTTTTGCTCTTGTGCTGATTTAAATGAGAAATTGTAGTATTACAGTAATGAGGAACACTATGGAGAATTAAGGGAATTACACAAATTACAAAAAAGTAATGGGGGAAAAACTGCTTTAATTTTCTTTGTATATAATTTAGATTTACTACGGTGTGTGTGTGTGTGTATGTATTAAATCAAATTGTATAGTTTTTATGCATTTTAAAATCACATTTTAACCATATAATTTTATGTAACATTTTTATAATTTCTTTTTTTATATTATTCAAGTTATATAATTATATAGTAATTTATTATTTTTACATTTTAAAATTGAAAATTATATACACTAAAATATATGTAAGTTATTGATTAATGTATAATTAAATTATTTTAAATAATATTTTTATTTTTGTGTTCATTTTTATTGAAATATGACCCGTAGCAGTTCATGACATTCCCAGTTCACGTTTCTGAATCTTCCAGGTTTCAGTAGAAACGTATGTGTTTTAATGTATTTATTCCTCTCCCAGGATTCAAGCGGGGAGCCGATCCAGGGATGCCTGAACCCTCAGTCCTTAGGTGAGCTTTGTGAGCTGGACCTGTGAAGATCACAGTGTTTTCACACAGAAAGCTGCTGAAGATGAGCGTGGGATGATCTGTTTTGTCTTTCAGTTTGCTCTGGGGATGAAGATGCTCCTGATGGAAACTACAGACCAGTCCACAAACTCCATGAAGACTCGTCCTTCATCTCATCACGGGACGCTCACTGGGATCTGAACTCTGTGCTGGGATGTAAATACTTCACTGTCACCTCAACCCAACGCTTTTGTGTTATTTTAAGGCTTTTGCTTCCTCTTTTTGCAAACATTGCATTGAGAAACACACAAAATGTTTTCTTAGTTTTTTTTATTGAATCTATGAAAATTATTGTAAACAATCAGCATGTTCTCTCATTCCGTTTCAAATCAATTAAACGAGTTCATAAATATATGCATCAGCTCTGTTTTTCAGTAACGTGCAAATGAGAAATCCCAAATTACAGTAAATAGAAATTACTGGCACATAAATATTGCATTTATAAATATCAGTGTTGCACAACATTCAATAAGTTAAAAGTACAGACTCATAAATATTAAATTATTCTGCCCTGGATTAAATATCTGCAATGGTCAATAAATAAAAATAATAGTTAAATTAGTTCTTGTCGGAGCTCCAGTCTGCGGGTCTCTTGGTGTCTTTTGCTCGATGTGCAGCTTTGCGTTTGCTCATGTGATTGACGGCTCTGCACGTGTCGATCATCACGCTGGTGAAGTTAAACAGGATCGAATGCGCCGCAGTCTTGCGTGTCCACGCGGATCTGACTGATAGAGGAGCGCTGGAGATCTGATCCGCCTCTCCGTCCGCTATCTGCAGCTGCAGGAACAAACAAACATCAGAAACACTGCTAATCAACAACTGATGAGCTCAGATTGGCAGGATTTGCAGCGAAGGGTTAAGCCTGGGTTTTCATGACTGGGATACGCCATAATATACATTTTTTTTTTTGTTGTTGTTTTTTTAGGTAACAGCTATTTATCAGTGAATGAATGAGCTTTGTTTTGAGAAAGCTTCTACATGCAAAAAAAGAGGTTAAAATAAAGTCTCATTCAATAATGCAATAGCTAACATGAAAATATATATATATTAGCACTGTCAAACGATTAATTGCATCCAAAATATAAGTTTTTGTTTATATGAGTGTGTGCTGTGTATATTTATTATGTATATATAAATACACACAGTATATATTTTGAAAATATTTACATGTATTTGTTTATATTACTTAGATTACAGATAAATATATTTAATATATAAACATAACATATTTTTCTTAAATTTATAAATTTATATATGTATTTATGTAGACAGATTTATAGACAGTATTTATATAGATTAATACAGTAATATAGAAGTAATCGAATAATAATGTAATTTAATAATATAAATATATAATATAAAAATATGAAATGTAAAATAACTAATTATATAATTTAATAATAGAACAAAATATATAACAATGAAAAATATAATTATTAATTAGTGTTAAACTGTATTAATCTTTGTTAATGTTGTTAAAACGTTGCAAAAAATAATTATTCGTTTGTATTAGTTCATAATGCAATAGAAAATGTTAACATATGACTTTCAATTTAAAAATATATTAATAAATGCTGCTAATTTGTAAATAAACACAACCTGCAATTAATAAGTGTTTTAGTTATTGTAAAGTATTACCTAATATTTTAATGTGTATGCTCTAAAAGAAATGCCTAATGAAATGCATTAAACTAAATTATTCAAAGATGACTATAGTCTTTATATATATATATATATATATTTAATACAACATTAAAACTATATCAATAATATCATAATTTAATCTTTTTAATTTGAGTTATTTTCATAATTTCATAATTTTATCTTTTTTATATTTTAATATTTTAACTAGAAATTGTTAGCAGATATTTTAAAATTTATGCTCTTGAAATGAAATTCCACCTCAATTCCTAATAATTCAAATAGGCAGGTGCATATAAATAAACAAAGAAAAGCAAATAATCGGTCAAAAAATGCAATGTTTGTGCTCTTAAACCTCCGCTTTTATAAGTCATTTTAAAAGTTCATGGCTTTGTGACGTCAGCCGGAGGCATTGAGGTGTGTTTACCTGGCTGTTGATGGCCTCCAGCAGGCGTTTGGTCCCCTGTTTGATGTCGTTCACCAGGCTCGAGGTCAGGTTTTCGTTCTCGATGAAGCTCCAGTTCTCTTTATACCAGGTCAGGATGCTGTAAATGCGGCTCAGACACAAATCCTGAAACATTTATGAGGGGATTCGTCAGGTTTGAGCGTTTATCAACACTTCAATATTTTTAATGTAATCAAACGAAATGTTTATTGAATCATGTGCTGGATAAAAGATGTGATCACGGTCTTGTTCAGCGCTAAACTGCTTTAAAGTGATAGTTACCCAAAAATGAAAATTCTGTCATTAATTACTCACTCTCGTGTTGTTCCAAACCCATAAAACCTCCATTCATCTTCGGAACACAAATTAAGATATTTTTGATGAAATTCGAGAGCTTTCTGACCCTCACGAGCAAGGCTCAGAAACTTAGTAAGGAGATTGTTAAAATAATCCATGTGACATCAGGGGTTCAACTGTAATTTCACGAAGCTACGAGAATACTTTTTGTGCGCAAAGAAA
>JAUZSZ010000115.1:21866389-21876567 GCA_034780575.1 Labeobarbus marequensis | reverse complement strand
ATGGAAGAGGACATTGTCTGGATGTTTTTTTTTTCATTATGACAGTGGTACCGAAGCTTGACCCCATTTTATTAGTTTTAAAAGGCAACCACAGACGACGGAAATGCTTGTTAGGTCTTTTATGGTCTGTGGTCTTGAGGTTTCTTTGATCATTACTGTGACTTCTTTTCAGCCTCTCATACAAATGACTAGAAGTTTGTGAGTGTTTGAAATGAGCGTTTACAAATGTAACAGATTGTACAGTCTTTCCTCATTACCAGAAAATACAAATGTCCATATTTAATTTACTTTCGTAATTAAATAAAATTGTAACAATAACAAAGACTCCATGTTAAAAAGTAGCAAAAGGGAGTAATTGGCTACTTAAAATATATCTATTAACCTATTTATAATATACACTCAAATCAAAAATTATTCGGACATCAAATATCATTATTGATATTTTTTTTTTTTTTTTTTACTAGTGGGTGCAGGACACTATAGTTCATTGATGTAAGTGAGGATAGCAAAATAAATTAAACTGTGACACATTGTATTATACACAAAAAAAAATCTAAAAAATTTAATACAAAAAAAAATCATTTTAAATGCAGACACTTTGACCTGTCCATGTCTTGCTTAAGTGTTTTTTCTTGCTAATGCGACCTTTTTACACCACAGACTGAACAAAATGAACCATTGCTTGGTAACTTGTTGCCCTAAATTGGTATTATCTAACTGTGTGCTTAAATTTAACAGCTGACATTTAACCGCTATTCAAACCAATTCATTACGTACCTTTCTATCAAAGTTATTTGTTATTATCGAGATGAATTTGTTCTGACACAACTGAATTCTGAGTTCTTGTCATATTTTATTACCATTTTCTAATCTATAGTGATCATGTGAGAGATGTTGGTGTCTGAATAAATTTTGGTTTGACGGTATACACACACACACACACACACACACACACACACACACCCATCCATCTATTTTTATGTGCTTTCTGCAGGGGATGCTGGGTATTAGTGCAGTGTGCCCATTAGGAACAGAGCGATAGGGCTGGGCACCTCTGTCCGCCATTAACTGCGGATTAGTGCTGGACCTCACACCCTTTGATGAGCAGTTTCTTCACATCCGCTCTACTGAAAGTCGGCAGGCAGTCACGCTCTTGCACACACACTTTTTCAAAACCTACTGTATTGAAAATACAAACGGTGTGTTTGTCATATTCATTATTCCCTGAAACCGTATCTTGTTTGTGACAGATGATAATTCTCCTAGTGTGATTTGAGATTAACGCTGCCACAAACTCTTAAAGGAGTGTCAGTGTCAAAGCATAACTTTTAAAATTTTTAGTAATAATTCTTTTGATGCTGGTGTTTAAAGGAGTGAGAGGTTATTTTAAGAAGCTGACCTGTCTGCTTCAGAGCTGCTCTATTGTCTAGTGCACACTGCCCTCTACTGTCACAGAGCTTAAACAACTGGACAACAGCATCAGGGGTATCAGGAAGTTTTCAAAAATTTAAGAAAAAAACCCAGACATTTTTTGACCAATTATAGTCAAATACCAGGGATAGCAGAAGCTAAAAGTGTAATGCAGAAGCATCTCCACAATTAAGTCGCACAATACACTGCCATTCATAGGTTTGGGGGATTTTTATATGTTTTTTAAAAGGAGTTTCTTCTGCTCACCAGTTGCATTTATTTGTATTATTATGACATATTATTATAATTTAATATAACTATTTACTGTTTGAACATACATGATCCTTCAGAAATTATTCTACTATGCTGATTTGCTGAAGCCATTACTTTCAAACTATTTTTTTTTTTGATGCCAAAAATGTTATAGTTTGAAATGAGATTGATTGTACAATAGATTGTAATTGAAAATTAATTAATTTTTCTGAATGAAAAAGTTCAATAATCTGACACTCAGGAGAGCTTTTATGTAGCAAGACAAAAATCCATTAAAAGAATAATCCATATAAAAATAAAAAATTCTGTCATTTACTCACCCTTATGTCATTCTGAACCTGTATAGCTTTCTTTTTCCTTTGGAATTTAAAAGCAGATGTGTTGGTAACCAAACGGTTTAATTTCCTGTTTCATTCTAGTCTATGAGCAAAAAATAAAATGGTTAATGGGAACCAAAACTGTCTGGCTGTTAACATTCTGCAAAATATCTTCTTTTATGTTCCACAGAAGAACAAAAGTCATAACGGCTTGGAATGACTTGAGGGTACATGATCAAAGAATTTTTTTTTTTTTTTTTTTTTGTGGACTGTGACTTTTTCTTATTGTGACATTTAAAGGGTTAAGCCATATTTACATTATTTTACATATTTTACATATTACATTTGATATATTTATACAATTCTATTTATATAATGACTGTATAATCTACATTTTATACCCAGGATGGCCAGTTATTTTGTTATTTTTTTGTAATGTATTTTGAATATTGAGGCACAACTGCACAATTCACAATACATCACAATACACCGTAATTAACAGTAATGAGTAAAGTACTGAGATCATGATGAATGGAAACTTCATCATTTGGAGGGCTTTCCAGTCCCTGTATTTATTGCTTGTTGATGGTAATTATTGGCATAAGCAGACAAGTCAGAACTCTCTCTCACACCCTCTGTCTCTGGTCAAGCCACGTATTTCCCCCACTTTTCCAGTGCAGACTTCAACCAGACACTAAAGATAAACATCAGCAGTGAGACCCAAGACTGCATGACTAAGCAACAACTCAGAAATATCCTGAAAGGGATTTTTTTCCATAAACACATCCTTTTTTTTCCCCCCTCACAAATACCTTTTTGTCTGGTTTCAGACATTATTTTTTCCTCACGTTATTTGCGAGGCATCAATGAGTCAATTGGAGTCAGTGGAATAATCCCTCTGTGTTGCATATGATTAGTCAGCTCAGGCTCTAGCAGGCCAGCAGGCTTCTGAGCCATAAACAGGCAGCGCTGTGTGCTTTAGAGACTGGAAGCTTTGGAAAGACAGTATGAAAGGCCTGTTCAACGGCCATCTGAGCCCTAGTGTGGACAGAGCACCACTTAGAAGGTGTGGCACATCCTGAGAGTGAAACACATGCACATACACATGGAGGCTGATTTCCTGTTGCACTGCCTGAACAACGCTCTCACAGTAGTCCCAAATCAGTCAAGAATGAGTTGAAGAAAACATACTTGGAAAAGAAAATACAGTGACATTTGTTTTCATAGGCCTTTTATGGCATACATGAACATGATATTGTTTGATATTGATTTGTGGGGAGGAAAGTCCTGTGTCAATGAAACATGCATTTGCATATGTCCTCAACATGAACTAGCAACAGAAATCCTGCAGGTATAAATCACACTTTATGCTCAGCGTCACAAATTCACACACTTGGAGAACTGATTTTTCAGTTTGTTCTTGTAGAAATCAGCTTTCACGAAGGCTACGCGACGATCACAGCGTGTACGCTGAAGCAGAGCGGCAGCTTCACTGTTTTGTCAATGCAAATTTCCCTATAGACTCATTAAATCGGGGATTCTGATTCCAAGGGACATTGCAACACTGGTGGATCATAATAAACCCATATTTTTTGAAATACCAGTGTGCAGACAGGCATTCTGCACTCTCTCTCTCGCTCTTTGTTTAACAGATGTTAGACTCTTGAATGCACATTTAGTGCCAGTGAATGCAATAGCAGATCTTAAATTATTTATTGTTGCAAAAAGATAGCAGCAGTACAATTAAAGAGAAACATACATTTGTGTTTTTGTGGCTTATTGTTCTGAGAAGCAACTCTTTCTGTGAAGAACAATGTATTCTGCATGATGTGCTGCTTTCTTGCAGTGGAAATGAAACATAAAGCATGAAGATACTACTGTATCTCTTTTCAAAGAACCACTGTGTTGCTAATGCAGACATCTAAGCTTTGGCATACATTAGGTCTCCATGGCCAGGAAACTCAGGAAATAGTTTGAGTGTGATGTGGATATTTAGTCAAGATAAGATTAGTAATTTTATTTGTGCATAGAGAACATCGCTGTTTCTCAGTAAATCTGTGTTAAGATTGTAAAATTATGTGGGCAGAGAAATCATCACTGTTCCTAGAATATCCGTGTAGATTTCATATTTATGTCATGCTGTCATATAAGACTTCATGTGTTTTCTAACAATATTTCACAGATGGTCATTCTAAAAATAAAACACATGTGATGTTTGAAATAGCTTTGGAATTAGGGCTTTAGTTGAAACCAAATGCTATTCAGCTATTTTAAGAATGCTGTGCTTTTCAAAAGTCTACTAGTATTCTAAAGTCTACAATACTGGAGGGTCCTAAAGAAACTGGTGCTGCTTTTTCTCTTGTTTGCTATGCCTGTATGGTCAAAGAGCAGATGCTCTTGGAAAATGTTGGTGTTTTGCTGTTTCTGTTGTTATTATTTTACTTCTCATATTCTATTTTTGTGTTTTAAAAAGGTTTAAAATATTAAACATTTAAAAATGTGCATGGACAAAGGTCTATTATGCGCTTCAGTTTTTTTAGAGAATAATGCTACAGTTGTACTCTGGGATCACAGCTGGCTGTCAAAAGCTGCCTTTTATACTGACTGCCTCTTCACACAGTGGAAATTTGCTTTCAGTTAATATCTAGTAATATCTAGATGCATTAAAAAAATTCTGTCTTACAATAATGAGAGATGACAAACTGTCAAAGCCAATTTTTGGGCTTTAATTTCAAACAAAGCAATTTGAAATGACTCTGGTGAAAACACATCACTTTAGCAGCAGCACAACACATAAATAAGATGCCCGCTTGATCATGTCTCATCTTATGCGTACAGATGATTTTTATCCTCATCAAGCTTTTTTTCATATGAAGGCATCTAGAATCATTCACTCATAATTTCAGTTAGGCTTTCATGTTCAAATAATTCAGGTGATGCATGCCACAAGTACCTCAGTATAAGCAACATCCCAGTGTGCTACAGTGTGCTACAGTGTGCCAGTGTCTGTGCTATGCATATTTTTTAGTCCACATATTAAAAACAAAACCTTGTCACATTTCGCGCTTGGTTTTCCTGTAACAATGTATGCATAAAAAATGCCTATGCCTAAATAAATTGTTTTTCTTCAAGCAAACTAAAGGATCTGTTCAACAGTGTCTGTTCACTGTCTACAAACCTATACCCAAAAAGTTTCATGGTCGGTCCACAAACTTTCTGTACAACTTGGGCCAGTTTGAACGGTATACTAAGCCGCCATTTCTCCACGTGTTCTGAAGAGTTTTTTTGGGTGGAATACACGCCACTTGCCTCGGTTGATGTATGTGTGTTTTTGAGGATCCAATCCCGTGCTTGTGTCGTCATCGGAATCCCTGTGAAATTGTACATTTCTGCTGCTTTCTGCATGGGGTACCTGGCGATATCTTCATAACGTACTAGCATATAATGGTTTTTCAGCCATTTCGGCTGACTCAAGCCCAACTTGGCAGAGATGCGGATATTGTTACAATTTCCTTCGAGACGTTTGACCTCTTCGTCCTCTATAGGAACGTCTCCATTCACTGCCCAGCTTTTCCAGTTCTGGTACTTACTTGCAAAAGCCACCATCCTTGATGCCAGGATGGCTCGAGGGTCTCTAACCAGCTGAATGAGTTTGATATCCAACTGAGGGTCCTCTACTAGAGAACGAAGTGTGTCTAATTGTCGGACCCTCACTGTTTTGATCACCCTGTACTGTTTTCCTAAGCAGACCTCGGAAGCCAAGGTCAGATTGAGCGGCCCGCATCGTCTCGTCTTGCAGTGGTACCTCTCAAAAACATCTTTTACAACCGGAGAACACACTTGCTCCTCGCACAGGGCCTTGCTGGACTCTCTGCGGAAAAGGGCAGGGGTGACGTGGTCTTGCGGAGGAGGGCTGATGAAGCGCTCCAACATTGAGAAATTACACAAGAAGAGATGCTGTAGGACATCTCTGTACACCCAAACCGAAGTGCTGGCATTTGTGCCACTGGAGCCAATCGATAGCATCCTCTCCACATGCCAGAGCGGCTCAAAGAGGTAAAACATATTTCCACCCTGTTGGTTGAAGAACTCGCCCACGAAGGAAGATCCCGTACGAGTGGTAGCCATCAAGAGGATATGCTTTCGGCCTGCCTGAATGCCATTCTCAGCATACATGTCCTCTGGATAGGAACTGTTGTCGTCCATTACTACCAGATCGCTGGAAGCATTGTAGGGCACTGGAGGCTCCGTCTGTGGGGTCCGTCTGAGTGCTAGCTTGTCTGAGACCCTGTACATTTTAAAATGATGTCAAATTAAAACATTTTTCAAATCCATTTCAATAAATATTTTTTCAGTTAATCCAAAAATTCTCACCTTGAAATAATGTTGTTTTCTTTTTCAATGATGACAAGTGCCACGATGCAGATAATGATGACTGCATACTTGTTCCTCATTCTCAAATTAACTTTGATTTAGGAAATGCCTCCACAGACTGCTAATTCATTGCTGCTGCCAACCGTTTTGGGTTCATCTCATGCCAGAACCTGGGTTACATTTCATCTGCAATAAACAAAATCAAGTCAGGAGTTTTGGCATCATTTCCACACAGACATAAAACTCACTAACACACCAGCCCTATGTATTGATTCCAAGCGGCGACAGATTTATACTGTTTGGCACAGGGGAGTATAAGCAGACACAGACAATTTCAGCTTTGTCCCAAACAAGCAGCCTGCACTGTCATCGCCTCTCCAGTAATTCCACTAATGTGGAATGATGAGAGATGATGAGGTCCACAGAACACAGTGTCTCTCTTTGGTAACTGCTTACTGTGGATCACGATGAATCATCAAAAGTAGTACTTCTGTTAGTATTTACATTGCTATTCAAAAGTTTGTAGTCAAATAGGTTTTTTGAAAATGTTTTTGAAAGAAGTCTCAAAGGCTGCATTTATTTGATCAAAAACAGTAATACTGTGAAATGTTATTAGAATTTAAAATAAATGTTTTCGATTTTGATTTATTTAAAAATGTAATTTCTTCCTGTGATGGCGAAGCTATATTTTCAGCAGCCATTAGTCTTCAGTGTCACATGATCCTTCAGAAAACATTCTAGTATAATGATTTAGTTTTAAACAGTTGTGCTACTTAATATTTTTGTGCAAACTGTAATACATTTTTTTCAGTACTCTTCAATGAATATTAAGTACAAACGAAGAACAAAGGAACAGCATTTATTTGAAATGTAATTTTTTGTAACATTATAATTACCATTATTGTCATATTTTATCAATTTAATGCATTCTTGCTGAATAAAATATTTATTTCTTTAAAAAAAGCTTACTGACCCCAAATGTTGAATGGTAGTCTATATTAATCCCTGTAATTATTATATGTATATATTTTAAAAATCATATTTATTTTAAATGTTAAATATTTTAAGTGATAAAACTGAGGATGGAGTGATCTTCAAGCTTCTCAAAACAAAACAAACAAAAAAAATCCATAAAAATAGCTCGTAACTTAGCCACAGATTGTTTCTGCCTCTGTAACTCGCAGAGTCAAAAGGAAATTACATTTCCTATTGCAGCAAGTCTGTAATGCTTTCATTAAATCTTGGAAGCCATATGGTGTGGGTGGAAATCTGTTTGTTTGACATGGTATTCATTTTCTGAGAGTTAGGTATACGAAATGAACATTTGGGTCAGTGGCTTCTACACATAGTTTCAAATCATCTGTTGTGGCAGCATTTCTTTAATACCCAGTGTTTCCATCCATTTTAGGAAAGCAGAATTAGCTACACTGGTCTGTCGTTTCACCAAGGGTTCATGACCTCTGAATTCCACAAGCCATTTGTTCACTGTAGCCATGTGTTGCAGAGGAAGTTTAGGTTTACCTGTTTAAATAAACCCTTGTTTTGAGATTATAAGGATTTCATCTGATTTTTTCCTTATCAAAGTTATATCACCAGATTCAGAGTAGTTACAGGTTTGAATACAGAAGTTTAAATATGCTAATGACTGTTCCTAAGAAGAGTATTAATGTATGAATAACATACTCTTTATTAAGTATAAAAACTTCTAATGTAAAGAAACTGTTTCCTAAGGGAAATGGTAAAGGAACAACACCATTACAACACTACAGATATATTGGGCTGTTGTGTTGCAGTAAAATCAGTAGCTTTAGGGCATGTTTGACCCCAGATAACCCCAATGAATGGCTTTAAGTAGGTGAGCTGCCTTAACCTGACAGATAGCTCTATTCAGAGTTGTCGTTTACTAGCAATAACGCATTGTGTTACCTTCACAGCAAGGCAAAAAACACCGGTTGACAGGGGTTAATCTAGACCATATCAAGACCACGTCTGTTCAAATAAACCTACCAGACCTCTGCCAGACAGTGGCTTTTATGAATGTGACACTTTCCTAAACTGTGCTAAAAATGTAAGCAGAGCGAGTGCAATATTATAGTTGTAAAATAAGACGTGTACCAGTGGGAAAACTGTCATAGGTAAATGCCATGCAATTTGTCTGCACAAAGAGTAGCATTTAGGATATGACACAATTTTCAAGCCATCAAGGAATGATAGTGTGCAGTCTAAGTAAATATAAACCAATTATGTGGGCTTATTATGCCATAGCCGTCAAACTGTCAGGCACAGCGGTTGAGCTGAGATCTTTACATATTCAAAAACCACTGAAGCATTTGACAAATCTGATGATCTGCTCAAGCAGAAACGGACATCACTCTGTTCATCATTCCCATACAAATTACATTAATATCTTATCTTACAGCATTATAGATGTGTTAGAAAAAAATGCTTAAATAATCCTACTCTAGCAGTGTTTGACTTTATTTTTCATTGTGTAAAAAGTACTTCGATTTGATTTGTTCCCCAGAGATGGAAGATACACATCAGTGGCTTGTTACAATAAAACTACAGTGCATCTGATGCTTTCAGACTGGTTTGTGACATATGGTCAATCGTTTTAAACCTTTGGGATAGCACCACTTTTTATCTAGGAGTATTACACGGATATAATCTGGTGGCATTTTCTGTCAGAAAACATGACACAGGAAGTGAGTTAGCATGGGTATCAGAGAGGTGTGTGCAGTCTGGGGCCAGGGAGCATGTTTCATCCTTGTGTTTTTGTCTTGTTTCATTACGGAGCGCTTTGCGGTTCAGCAGTGCGTGATGGTGCCTTCTGGGAGATAGGCAGTGTTTAGCTGGAGTTCTTCTATATGAGATAAATCCACTATCACCAGTGACAGGCTCGCTTGTGCTGCCTGGGCCCACGAGTTGCAGCTGCAGCAGTGGTGGGGAGGGGAACAGGAACAGAAACAGGGAACAGGGCATATCACGAAATGTATACCTTAAAGAGACGTGGCACCAAATGGCTTCTCTCTCACACACGCACACACATAGTAAGGCCACACCATGACTTTCACTTGCTGTTTTGAACTAATCAGTGTGAACTAGCAGGAGATTGAGTATGATGACACCAATCTAACGGCTAATTACTAGGAAATACATGAAAACAGTTGCAGTAAAAAAATAAACTTTAATTGCTGCATTAAATGTTTATATCAATTCAAAGTGGTGGTTAAGTCACAATCTGCAGCAAGAAATGCATTCCTTTTTTTAACCACTCCGAATTTCATTAAAGATTAAGAAGGTTTGGATGAAAAGCAGGTGGAAGAAACAATGTGTTTTTTAGTTTTAAGTTTTTGTTTTCAAGAAAATAGACAATTAAAAAAAAAAAAAAGAAAGAAAGAAAGAAATAACAATTTGACTATAGTCACACATTTTAAATTAGTATTTAGATTAGATTACATTTGGAAACTGACATGTGAAACTGTGATATTTTCTGAAATAACAAAATCCTCAATTAATTCAACTAACTTTAAGTCAGTCGTTTTATCTCAAGGCTTAATGCTTTCTTGTGAGAGGATAGATAGATAGATAGATAGATAGATAGATAGATAGATAGATAGATAGATAGATAGATAGATAAAATGACAGAAAATAACAAACTCAAAGATTACTATTGTAATGTTGTAGTGAAAATATTTACAATAAGAGAGAAAGAAAAGAAAAGAAAAGAAAAGAAAAGAAAAGAAAAGAAAAGAGCAAGCTTAAAGATTCCTATTGTAATGTTGCTGTCAAAGTAGGCTATTT
>JAUZSZ010000115.1:21642804-21655432 GCA_034780575.1 Labeobarbus marequensis | reverse complement strand
CTGCCAATGGGTTTTATTATACTTCAAGTGATATTAGTGGGTGCTGTTTCAGTCTCTCTTAAAGTGCTTCTAATCTTCATTCTGAATTCTAGATCTAGTTTCTGAATTTGTGTATGTGTGAATCTCACAATATCAGCCAAGAACTGTCTAGGTCTTTTCTGGGTCAAGCAAAGAAATAAATTATCTCTATTTATTTAAGGCAATACATTAATAATAATAATAATAATAATAAGTATTATTATTATTATTATTATAAATTAATAATAAGATGAATGATATATTATTGTTATTATTATTTAGGATAAAAAATGTACTGTTTTTTATTATCATGATGTGAAAAATTGTAATATTATAATATTTTAAAATATATTTTTTAAAGTGTTGTTTATTCATTTTAATAATTAATTAATTTTATTTTATTAAATTTAAATGTAGCCATTGTATATTCATATATAATGGCATACTATTATTAAACTGCTTTTAATTTTAATTTTTAAAAAAATGAAAAATAATGAAATGATGAAAATCAGAATAATGAGAATTTGAGGGTAAAGTTTTAGGGTAAAATGACCTTAATCCCACCCCATTACTCTTAAAAATAAATAACTAAAAATTGGAGGGAAATATGACATGATGACATGAAATGCACCTGTATATGCTTGCTTTAACACAAAAATCATATTTTCACACTCCAGGTAAACATAACATATCTTCAAACTGCATGGTTGTTCCTCAATAATGTTATGTGTTCATGAATGTATATGTGTGTGTGTGTGTGTGTGTGTGTGTGTGTGTGTGTGTGTTTGGCTGTTGAAAATGGCCTGTCTCCCTTCATTATAGCGAGCATAAGCAGAAGTGACATGGTAATTGCACAACGTCATTAAAAGAATTGTAGCTTGTCTGATGGTTTGTAAGTGTGCTGCTGAAGAAGCTACTGTTGATGTGAGTGTCTCTCTCATTTCCTGCTGCATGTTGTGTTGTGATTGGGCCGGTGAATCTATTTAGTGAAGGTGACCTTGCTTGAAATGTCAACAAATAAATAGCAATGCCGATTTCCCTCTATCTCCTATATTTCCATTAATTGATCATCAATACAGTTTTTCTCAGCAATTAATACAGGATTCCATGGCATTTTTGGTTCATATATCAACCTAAAAAAGACAACTTTTCAACATGCCCTAAATAGGATTAATGCGATAAATCAACAAGCGATCCCATCCTAATCAGAGTTTTCATTTTAACTAGTCTTAACTCCAACGTGATGATATTTTGTTGGTTGCGCAACATTTTTAGTGAGATCAACTTTTAGTGAGATTTCCACTTTTAGTGAGATCAGAAACTTGCCATCACATCTTGTTAAGGCACAGTTGCTACAAGTCTACACATTTCAAAACTTTAATCAGCCATTGACCTGCCGGGACTAAAGGGTTTGATGAGATGTCCTTTGTCAAGAGGTGATTTCATCACTTTGTGCAATACTTTTCCCATGTGTCATTACTTCATAGTTTCTTTTTAGTCTTTTGTTACCAGACTTTTGACTGTCAGCATAAAGGCCTTTTACTGTCAGGCCTACTTTGCCACTTCTTCTGGCCAAGAACCACCCACCTAGACAAGAAGAGACCCTCTGACTAATGTAGGTCCCAAACTCATGGTGGGTTCTCTCTCCGTTGAAATGATTATCACTCTGTGGGCCACACACAAACCCAGGCCCGGGACAGAAGGTCCAAGCTGAATGGTTCTGAGGGCGGCAAGTAATGGTAGCATTTTTATTAGGACACGGTTCAGTATGGTATAATTTCATAGCTAATGGCGCTTTTTCACTGCGTGGTATGACTCGACTCGGCACGGTTCAGAACGGCACAGCTCAGTTCGGCTCGGTTTGCGTTTCCACTGCAGTTTAGTATCGCTTTAGAGTGGGTGGGATTATTCACGTGTCGTTATAGTTGCGCCGTCTCTACTGCCATGACTCCTAAAAAACTTTTTATTTCCGCGTTGCTCCATCACGCTCTCGCTGGATCTGCTCCTTGGCTATCAACGAGAGGAACATCTGTACTTCCTCAACAGACAACGAAACAGACATTTTTTAGCTGTTAAAAGAAAGGTGCGCTCATTCAAAACATTTGCGTTCGATCCTTCGCTGACTGTGCTGATTTAAATCTAGCGGGTCTGTTCTGTCTCTCGTGCCACAAGTTTAATGATGCAGGCAGTGACGATTTTCTCTGGCCAACCAGTGATTAGCAGAGTTTACACATCACGTTTTGGTAACGGTACGGTTTGCTTGGAACCTCGGCTGAGGTGGTACCAAAAAAAGTACCAGGTACTGTACCCAGTGGAAAAACCCCCAAAAGTGAGCTGTACTGAACCGTACCGTGCCGTACCATGCAGTGGAAAAGCGCCATAAAAAGCTGAATTTTCAGCACCTTAGTGCAGAAAGAAATTGTAATTGTATAGGTGAGCTCTTATTGGTACAAAACAGGACAATTAAGCAAAAGGTGAAAAAGTACCCTCTCAAGTGTCTCCTACAAAATTCTAGAGTGTCTTTCAAATGATTTAATAGCATGAACCTCATTAACTTTATCAAATCCTGCACCTGATTGTTTCTCAGAAGTACTTGTTGTATTCAATTGGTACCTAAACATCATGTTTCCTGGTGGACTGATAAAAACCTATGTGCCATGATTCCCAGAAATTGCTAGAACTGCTGATTTCAGACGGATCTTGCCGGTTTGGTGTGCAATATGCTTCATGCAATCAAAGAATGGACGGCTGGCCAACGGTGGCTGTGCCGTATGAGGCTTCAGACTAGTTTCTATCTAACTGTCTCTCTTTGTCTCTATTACAGTGGCGCCCTTTCCTGCCAGGACTCAAGTATGAGGTCATCGATTCCGCCTACATCTCCTTGTACACAGGTAACCCTCTCTCTCTTCTTCAATTTTAAAACTAACCAGCACTGACTAGCCATCGTACTGCTGCCACACCATCGTGGTTTAAATGGCTTGATGACCTGACAGTTTGAACTTTATTTTTTGATGTTATTCTACGAGGTGCTTGTGAGGTTTCGGTGTGAACTATTTATGAAACAGACCATGCCTCTGAGAGTTATCGAGAAGGAAGGAAGTGACTTTTTCAGGATCATTGAGATTGATGACTGACTGCTTCTGCCGGAGGCTGTTTCCAATCACTAGTCTTTGTGCAGGGATTGGTACAGTGTGTCCCATCAGGCTTGAAATGACTAGATGTATTAGCTGCATTACACTTTAAAGTTGTTTTCCGTGCCCTAAAGTTGTATGCACAAAGACTTTTAATAGTGTCCTATGGAGTTTGCTACAAAATTGATGAGTTTAGTGGACGTAATTTGCTTTTAACACTTTTTGGTGCCAGTGCCCTTAGGTGAAACAAAATTGAAAATGTGCTTAGAGCTGTTGTGACATAAAGAGAAAAAGGACATGGGGAAAAAAGAACAAGGTTATAAAGACTCAGTTGGACCTTGCTTGCTCTCAAAGGGAGATCAAGCATGGAGCACTAATGTCTGTAGCTTGCATATTGTTGCCATAGTGATGATGCTGACCTTCACGGATAGCCTTTTGGAAGCGTCTTTATTTCAAATGCCATCTTGTAACACAGTGGAGCTTATCTGTTTTCAAGGATTTCACAGCACACACACTCCTCGTAGAGTTTACATTCATTTTGGAAAGAAGAATTACAAATTGTTTCTTCTAGAAAGCAATGACATTAACTAGACAAAGTAGAAGTGTCTTGCTTTTAAGTGTTCTCTGAAGACCTGAATAATTTCACATCTGTTCTTTCCCAAGACATGTCTAAAACTTTGCTCAGATTTGCTAATGTCTGCAATCATATGTCAGATAACTCAGTATGAACTATGCATCCATTCTTCAAACCTGTGGTTCCCCACCACTTTCCTGGAGTACCCCAACACTGCACATTTTGCATGTCTTATTTGTCGGACACCCATTTTTGGTCTTCGAGTTTCTACTAATGAGCTGATGAGTTGGATGAGGTGTGTGATTAAGGAGACATGCAAAATGTGAAGTGTTGTGGCTAACTCAAGGAACGTGGTTAGGAACCACTGCTAAAAGTTAGATCAAGATTAGAGAACAGTCTATAATTTCATAGATTTCAAGTTCACTGCTTAGTCCTAGTTGAAATTATCCTAACAGTAGTAGAAGCACAGTATTCTGAAGCATATTATAAAAAAAAAAACTTAAATGAGATATTTGAAAAAGAACACTTACAGATACACATCCAAGTTATCTGGCACCTGGTGCTAATTTCCTTAATTATATGATAAACTCTATTTAACTGCCAGTATTCCTCTTATTTTCACTGAGATTGCAAGATGACGGGCCGCTCTAAGGTGACTAAAACTCTGTGACAGGAGGTTGTCCAGATGAAGGCCAAAGGGATGACCCTTTCAGCTACTGCAAGAGAAGCTGGTCATTCCAAATCTGTGATTTCTCAAATATTCCAGGTTTACAATGACACTAATTCACCCAAAGAGGCTGGTTGTCCATGTAAGACAAATGCACCAGAAGACAAGATAATGCAGACACTCTTAATGGGGAATCGGTTCAACAATGCAGCTGGAATTGCTTGCCTGTTCAGTGCTAAACAGTGTAAGGATCTGTCTTGGCATGTTTAAGACAAGTCGGACTGAAATGCACTCTGCAGTGACCAAGCCTCTCATCAGCAGAAAGAATCAAAAGGCTAAGCTCACCTTTGTTGAAGAGCATGTTGTGTGGACAGAGGAGAACTGGTCCAAAGTTCACTTAAGTGATGAAACCAAAATGTGTGTAAAGAAGTCAGTGAAAGGTGGAGGAAGTGTTATGGTTTGGGGGATGTTTTCTGCAGTAAGAGTTGGGCCTTTTTTACTGCTACATGGCAAAGTGAATGTTTATCAGAACCTTCCTCAGCAACATGCAGTTCCTGTCCTATGTTCATCGGCCAATCAGACTGCAATTTTCATGCAGGACAGTGCCCCCGTTACACTGCAAAACGGGTGAATAATGAATTGGCCTGCCCAGAGTCCTGATCTAAACCCAACTGAAAATCTCTGGAAAGTCCTTGGTGTCAAAGTTATGACTAAGAAACCCACTACAGTCACTGAACTGAGTGGAAGATCACACCAGCGCTGTGTGAGAAACTAGCGATGTCCTGTGGCCACAGATGTGCTGAAGTCATGTGCTGTAACCTTCAGAAATTTTAGTTGTAATCAGTGGTGTAGGGTTTTTGTTGAAATGCCTTGTTATTTTGTAAAACACTGTTCTACTAGCATGGTATAGCCACAACTAAAATTCCTTCAAATTTTGAACAATGAAAATTACATTAATTCTGAAAAAAAAAATCAAATGTTTAATTGT
This sequence comes from Labeobarbus marequensis, assembly GCA_034780575.1. NCBI lineage: Eukaryota > Metazoa > Chordata > Actinopteri > Cypriniformes > Cyprinidae > Labeobarbus > Labeobarbus marequensis. The sequence continues at coordinate 21,650,054 of JAUZSZ010000115.1, read as the reverse complement.
TCTCTCATTTTGATCTTCACTGTACATAAAGCAGCTGGTGGATATACCTTATACTGACTGCTGCTTTTTATATTGATCCCCACTCTGTTCGGGGACTCATTATTCCATTTCTGTTCATCAAATATCTGTAAAATTTGTTCCATGTAGGTCTGTTATTGAATCTTTCTTTTTTCATACAGATATTTTCACATAAGAAATTTGATGGAAAAAAGCAGTTAAAAGTGTGAGAACTTTTCTTTTTTGCTGTGTTTATATCCAATTGACACAAACAAACAAACAAAGTTCTGGATTATAATGAAATATTATTTTAGGTTTAAGATTATTCTTGAATATTTTCATTTGATGTGGTCATCAGGCATTTCAATCTAATGAACTGAAGAGTCACAGTCTGTCTCAAGGACATTTGTTTATTGCAACAAAACATTTTTACTGAAACAGAAAAATGCGAAAAATCAAACTACCCTTCCTTAAGAAGATACTGGTTCTGGTGGTGAATTTAGATCTGAAAGGGTATACAAAATGCATTCATACATAATTTTTTCAAAGGTTTATTTAAATAGATATGAAAATTATTAAAATAACTTACTTCAAATGCGCTATTTAAAAAAGATCACTCAGTTTCAACTGAACCAAACCTGTAGGGTTAAATTAGCCATTAAAAGCACTCCTACTATACAAAAACAAACAAACATAGAAATACAATAAAAACCAGTTCTGGTCCAAAAGTGCAAACATGTTCCAAATTAAAGGAAAATCAGTCAGTCCACCAAAATAAAGAGTCACCTCAGTCTGTAAAAATGTGTTACGCACATTTGCTTTTAAATCACTTTCTCCTGCAGTAAGTCCCAGAGCATGATCAGGGTAACCCACTAATCCCATAACAGCTAACAAAAGTTAAAAATATTTATCTTTCTGCTAGATTAGTCCTTAAGCATAGAGAATGCAGATCTCAGCCAAAGCAAAATTAGTGGTAGGTATAGTAAAATCCATCTCACCCATGTGCTTATAGCAGCACTTCACCAGTGAGGTGACAATTTTTTTGACCAAGACTACAGTAACCTTCGAATTAAATCTTTAGTCTGGTGCTCAGTCTCTGCAAACCCTTCAGTGTCATTCTTTTAGACTTTGGAATGCAAAGTGGTTGGTTTGTCAAAGTCCTCAATGAATATCTAGCGCTCTAAAGCCGCAGCTCGGTGTCCTCTTTTGGTTCTGGAATCTTCGGGAAGGCGACGTGTGCACCTTCACGTGTCTGGCCGAGAGCTGATGCGATGACGTCAACAGCTAGACTAGTTGTGGCCTGCACAGCCTCAGGTGTCGCTCCTACTGTGGGGTTCACTTCAACTACATCCATCACAGAGAGTAAACCTGTGTAGTCATAAACAAAACATATTAGCATCAAAGGATTTATTTGATTTTAAACACATCAGTAATGTGAATGCTAGATCTGTACCTGTGTTATGGATCTCCTCTGTTACGTAGATGCCCTCTCTATAGGTCAGTCCTCCATTAACAGGAGTTCCAGTGGCGGGAGCCAGGGACGGGTCAAATGCATCAATGTCAAAGCTCAGATGGATCGGCCTTTGTTTCCTGATGTAAAAACAAATAACAGTGGCAAATTACATAGGTTGTAATACATAGGTTGCACCACTACTAGTTGAATAAGTGTGTATGTTTTTTGCAATATCACTATACCTTGCCAAGAGGTGATCCAAAGTGACCTCCATTACCCTCTGAATGCCCAATCTGTCAATATCCCGCATGGAGAAATATTGGATTCCCAGGGTCTTCAGGATTATACTGAGAGAGAGCAATAAAATCAAAATGGTTAGTAAAATAAAAGTAGTGATGCTGTTTCTCTTTTTCTTTATGTATGCAGTACACATCCATAGTTTATATATTATAGTGGATTCACCACTGAATTGTGTTTCATTTAGTCACAAGCTCATGTTGGATTCATCATAAACATTTTATTTTGTGCCCTGTTGGTGGTTACAGGTAATGTCAGTTATATAAATAGCCTATGGATTGTCACAATTGGTGATTTAGTAGCATAAGCTTTAGAGAACATGCAACAGGTGCCAAATCCTGTATGACAGAACATCGTGTGCTTACTGCTCGCCTGGATCCACATCTCTGAGGCCGATGTAGACCAGATCTCTGGCAGACAGGAAAGGCTTCATCCAGGAGAATCCAGGAACTTCTGGCATCTGCAGGTTGGAAAGCAGAAGATAATGGATTTAGATGTTCTAAAGGGTTTTCTGGAGTGAAGTGGAAAAGTCATGTACAAGTGTTACCTCCTTTGAGATTAAGGAATTAAGGTCATGTCAGAGATTGTATGATATCAACATTTCTTTGAACTGTTGTAGTTTGTGCATGAATGCTAATCACCTTGTTCTGCAGGTCCTTGAGTAAGAATGCTACAGACTGGCCATGGAGGTTTCCAGAAGGTGAAGTCAGAGGAGTGTTGATATCTGCGTGAGCGTCCACCCATATCAGACACAGGTCAGGGCACTGTTGAGCGTGACCTTCCACTGAACCAATCGCCAAGCTGCATGGACAAAAGCATTATAAATGTTAATGTTTGATGATTTTGTCCTTTAATAGAACAAATTCAAAACAGCTTGAGATTTTTTTGAAAATTTTGAATTAAAGCTAGCTGGAAATACAAACAGCTTCTTGAGTCTTGACATTAATTTGTGCTTGTGCCAAAAAGACAAATGTAAAGACTAGTGGAATATGTAACTAATTAGAAGCACTGGCATTTTCCATGATAAACACTCATAACTATATATTAAAAAGATGAAACGCGTTGTAGATAAAAGTGTGTATTTTTAGCCCAAGATTTTACATAAAAAAACGTTAATACTTTAGATTAAAAAAAAAAAACTGTGTACCTATGGTCTCCCCCCAGCATGATGCAGGTGTGTCCTGCCCCCACTGCACTGCTCACAGCTCCCGACAGCAGCTGATTAGCACGTCCAACTGTGCGTGGGAACGGCACGTGCATGAAGTGCTCATCTTTTTCCAGATGTTTGAAGGTCAGGTCTCCAAAATCATGCACAGTGTAGTCTACAACAAGACAAGACATATTAAATAAACGAATGACATGTCAAGGTTTTCTTTACATGACCATTACAATAAACATTGGTGTTAAAGCTTCCATACTTTCAGCCTACTCTGACCAAGCTCATGCTTCTTTCTAAGACTGTTTGATTGAGAAATCCCAGCATGAATCTGACCATGTAGTGTCATATAGAAATGTAGGTAGGAACCCCCATAGGTGGACACTGATGAAGGTCTAAACAGCTGATGGGACCCAGCATGACAGAACCAGACCAGCCGTGGTGACTTCAGGACAGTGTTGAATTACTCACCAGATTGATGGACTATGATGGACAGAAATGATGGACACCATCTAGCATACCATTAAGTGGCCTCTTAACAGGAATAGACATGAACACCGTGGCCCAGTTAAAGTTTAAATAAGTGTTTTTAAAATACTAGATGTTTTTTGATTGAATACAAGAGGGAATTAAGAAGTTGACCATGACAGAAGCATGAGGGATGATCATCATAAGCTAGGACAGAGGTAAGGGTTAAGTTTGTATTGACTTAACTGCATTTGAAGACTTCAGGTTCATGTGCAGTTTTGCTCAACCAATTTTTTTTTGGATTTTGAGAGTGAGCACATTCAATTACAGCTCTTTTTTTTGTGTAATTAATCGAACACCTTGCCATATGCAAGACATTTACAACCAACAGTTGTAAAGAGAGCAAGACATCTATATTTGTTGCATTGGATAAGGTAAGCTCTGATATAGTTTAGTCAAGAATGCTTGCCATATATGGTGCTATGGTTATTTTGACAACTCCAAACACGTGATGCCAAGCGCATGCTAAAATGATGTTAAAGTAAATCATCATTAGGTTGTGTGTATGTGTGTGTATGTGTATATATTTATTCCCAATAAACACATTCTGATATCAAGGTTTTATCCTCAAGCAATCCAACGTCCTAAAGTGTCCCAAGAACAATCCCAATAAAATGTCCAAGAGAAATAATTTTGTAGAAGAGCTTATGAGACAATAAAAAAAAAATTTAAATAAACGAATAAATATAACAGCTAAGGTGAAACGGGGTCTTCGAGGCTGTGTCATTGGTTCATAACCGCCGACGGAAAAAATCTCAGGCTTAAGATAGCAGGAACTATCGCATTACATGGAGAACATGGAGTTACGTAAAGCAAGCCTGCGCTCGGCACGATGTTTGTGTGATTAACAGCTGACTGACTGCCGGCGAGACTGGTAATGTGACTCGCACATTCCGACCAGTAACTGGAATGTCATGACTCTGAAGCATTTGGATTTATAGACGAATTACGCCTTCTTTTCTGTTATTTACTTATTACTGTTTGTAATAGCAGTTGCTGTTAGGCATGTCAAAAGTAATACTCTGGTAGCAATAGGTAGTAGTCAATAGCACGGACAGATACACTTCAAAATTAAGTGAACATGCTCATCTTTTTCGTGTATCAATACAAACACGGTAGGTTATGTATACTATAATAACAACAAGGGAAAACTACAGTAGTCGTTTATGGAATAGAATACAGCGCATACATGACCTTTAATGCACGAATGTTTATAACTGAAAGAAATAAGCACTGTTTTGTGTTCTGCTTCTTGTATTTTATTCAACTGCTCTTCGGTGTTTTTTGATTAGGTATATCGAAAATGTGTCAAACATCGTGAAATTTGAGTGGTACTGCTATCGTGATTACTGTAGACAGAGGAAGTTTTTCCTTTCCACCTCGTGCTTTCCAGGGAGAAAAAATAATGCATGGCACATTCATTGTTTATTTAGTTCATAAGGAATAATTAATCATGGAAACTTGTAATTAAAAACCACGAATGTTCTCCAGTAATTTGAAGCCATCCGTCCCAAATCTTTTGTTCCAGGGTCCTGGCGGGAACTGCTTTCACATTTACTGGGAGCGGTTAATCCAGACAGAAATCCCATGACCTCATCAAGTTCATTTCTGACTAGCTGGAGCGACCCAAAATAACATCTGCTTGTATTACGCTCCGCGTAAAAACTGCATTCAGGTCCTCATCTTTTTTACATGAGTGTGCAGCCTGAGTCAGCTCATCTGAAACCTTATACACTCACTACAACCCTAATTGCACAAACATTAACGCCATCACGTTTTAAGCCCCTACCTAATCTCTTCCTGTTGTCTCACCTAACATTACAAACCTGCACCCTCTCTTTCTGAGGAATTCTAGAGCTGCTTGTTTCACTTCTCACTGCTGTACCTCTGTAATAAATCACTTTTGTTAAGGGTCATTCACAGAACGCGAGATGCAGGCAAGGGAAACGACTTAAAACTTAAATTCCGTAGACACATTATTAACAGCTGAAAGCCGCGTTTTTACCTAGAAAAAAAGACGATGGAAAAGCACCGCAGTGAAATACAAAGGCGCGTTCTGTGCGAATGGGCCAATAAATCGTTCCTGAATTAAACGCTGCTTTGAATAGATGAGTTTGCTGCTTTCAAGTTCCCCACTAAAGTCTATTGTAAATGATAATAGCCTATTGTTATGTGCAGCTGAAGGTCGTCTCGTAGCATCTCTGAATGTGTGGCGGAACTGCAGTGACTCACGTAGGCCTATATACTGTAAATCTACCCTCTCTCTCTCTCTCACTGCGGCCAGACAACATCCAAAACTTCTTCACTGACCGATACTCTTTCACTTACAGTATTCCATTCATAAAATAATACAGCCAAACTATTATTTCTACATAAAGCAGATTGTGTTTGGAGCGCCGGATGATGTAACGGTTCATCTTTCTGATTCACAGCGGGGAGCCCGCCGCCAATTTATTTAAAGACATAGCTCACCCTAAAAACGAAAATGGTCGCGCTCAGTTAAAAGTCTAATATATATATATATCCTCTTGTTTTAAATATGCATGACTTCTTTACAAAATTATTTAATAAGCAGACTAACAACCTCGCTCGGACATCATGTAACTTTAAATGCATCGAAAAATGATGCAATAAAGTGAATGGTTACTTAAGCGGTCAGTCCCCATCCTTTGGAGGGTAACTTACATAACTTACAGAATTTCATATTTGGGTGAATTAACCCTTTGAGTTCCAATCTATATCTATCTATAAAAATCCATAAATCTATCTAGATAGAAAAATACACAGTAACACTAATGATGTACTTACCCAGATTTGAAAGTCTTTCCACCAAACCCGCATCCCGGATGGCTTTGGGTCCATGCTCCACCCCTCTCCTTTTCTGAGTGAAAATCGTAAAAATACCGTCACATCACTATGTTACACATCAGTGAGTTTATGTGAGTTCTAATTAAATAAATCTATATTTCTCACCTGTCCTTTGGAAAACGGAGCTCCCAAAATAGCAACAGACTGCGATCGGCTCTGCTGGCAGGAACTCAACGAGGATCTCAATAATCTAGACAGTGGTCCTCTCAAGGCCATGCTGACTCAGCCGGAGAAGTCTGAAATAAAATACAAAAACGTAGCGGAAGGTTGTCTCAAACGAAGTCTGTAGCCCGATGTGGCTTTGACTCTTCTGGCTCAAGACTGACTGTTGAATCTCAAAGAACTGCCACGGCGTTTTTCTTTAAGTCTGCCACTTAATTCATATTCATGAGTTGGTGAACAGCTGAAGGTAGAGCTCAAAGCAACACGCTTTGGGTGAAATCTCAAGACCGCCCCCCAAAATCTAACAGTCCTCCAGCATCCAATTGTTTTAGACAGCTTCGTCCGCCCAGTGCGGCTTGAACCACGTTTTTCTATTCATAGAGCGGGCAAACCTGCGTCACACCTCCCTTCCAGCCAATCAGAAGCTCCGCCTGCGTGGGTTTGTTTCGATGGGCGTGGCTTTGTGCGAATGAGTGACGTGAGAGATGGGGTGCTTTTTTTGTGGTGTTGGAAATTTCCATCTCTGCACTGCCGACTGCATGTGTTTTTTTTGGCTTGGCTAATGTCTCGTCAACAAATTCCCCATCGTACAGTGGATCAAAACAGATCCAGTGTCCATAGCATGGCTGCATGACTGAATATTAATTAACACCTTATTCTTCAACGCGGAAGTAAGCCGTTTTCTGTGAATGTGCGAGACTTCCGGTTCATGAGAATAATAAAGTGCAGTAAACGGTAAAACTGCTTGCACTACAAACCAGTGTGTTCATAATTAAGATAATACATTAA